>JAVSCE010005741.1:0-62300 GCA_032199065.1 Smutsia gigantea | reverse complement strand
TTTAACTTAATATGAGAAGGTAGACAATTCATAAATTATTTTTCATGGGAATCCTCAAAGTAGCCAACAATCCACCTGAAACACTTGTTTTTATTTTAGGGCTGAATCCTGCCTTACAATAAATAGTTCCTTCCTAGAGGCATCACAGCTGGATGTCAGACTGTTCATTTTCAGTGTGTCTACCACTTATAAATTCTTGACAATTAATATTAAATGAGGGGTCACTGGAAGCACAGTCCTTATCACACAAAAGGAAAATGCCTCTTTTGAATTAAAAGAAGCAAGATTTCTACTCATATTAAGACTGAAATCCATGTAATATTTTCTTTTCTAATGCCTTTGGTATTGAGATGAATTTGGAATATGTGCAGTTTTTCCTATCCTAACTTTTTATGTTTCTTTTCCTTCTCAGTTCTAGAAAAAGAAGTCAATGGATCTTCTCTATGGTTGAATATTAATATATAATATAAAATAACACATCTGTATTATAGATAATATTAAGCTTGGATCTGTTTATGGATGTGTATTTTAATACATTTTAGGCAGAATTCTATTGGGGGGGTTCTTCCTAAGACAACTCTAAATTTGATTATATAGGTAGTTTGTCTTTGTAGGATTTCTTCCTTTCACTTTTTAAGCTGAGTCTCCTGACTTAGCTTTTTCTGTCCTCTGGGATACCTGAGAAAATATAGAGCTCAATAGACCTATTTAAATACCTTCCAAGCTGATTCTGAGAGGTAGCCTTGTAACACTTTACAATGGGACATATTTTGAGAAGCATTTGATTATTTGGAGGAGGGATCTCAAATATTTACAGTGAGTTCAGTGAACTCAGACTATTGACAAAACAAGTAAAATAAACATTGTATTAAAATATATCAATTTATGTAGAAAAGAAAGTATTTTACAGCATTACATACATTTGGCAAATGAGAAAAGAGCTGTTCTGTGGTTAGACTGAATTCTTCATAGTTGACTATTATGACTAAAATAGCATTTACTTTCCTAGAATGTCCACTTTTATTCCTAGCTGGGAGGTACATTTCATAGATTTTGACATTCCAATCAAGTGATCTCTTCCCAAAGGAATCAAATCAAATCATTCTAATAAATAGCTAGAGACACTCCAGATGACCTTGCAAGGCTACACTAATTTCTCCCAGAGAAAGTCATTCATTTTCTGCCTCAACTCTCTGAATCAGATTATGCTTAATTCACCAATACTTTCAGAAGCTGGCATTTTATTTCACTGGGATTTATTCTATGTCCACAGTTTTATCCTCTAGAGAGCAAGGTCATCTGTAGAAGTTGGGAAGAGGCACCATTCCTTAGGAAATACACAATCTGGAATGAAAAGTGTGGAATAAAAACCATAACTTGCTTATTCTGTATGTATGCAACAGCCAGTTTCCCCTAATGGCAGCACACAGAGTAACATGGAGAATTGGACCCCATTCAGGAATTTGCTTCCCTCTTTTTAACAGGTGCTTAGCAATGATTAGATATGGTTGTGGACTGCAGAGTAATTCCAGCATGCTAAATGGGTGATATATAATACAGGTCCTTTGAAAGTTAGCTCCCTGTGGCAGGAAGATACATGCCCCATCTTGAGTGAGAAATAGTTTCCTAATGCACAGAAATTCAGAAACCAGGATGTGGAATGACCTACATAGCCATTGTATAGTGTGTTATATTACATGGGGAAGGGTCTGTTGTGCCAGCAGAAAGCCAGCGCAAGGGATGAGGTCCAGCCTGCCAGATTTAAAACTCCATAAAATGAGATTGATTGCGGCTTGTTAATAACAACATTTCCACATCTGACAGTCACAAAGGGACTTCTTAATGAAATCATACACCAAAAGGACTTTCTCTGTAGGCTTTTGGAAGTGGGTATGGGTGGGAACCTGAAGAAAGAAAGTCCTGACAGGGCCTCATCCCCTTCCTTCTAATGCACCTGACTTCTCCAGAGTGTTTGCAAAGAAGGTCTTAATATGGACATTTACTCTGGTGAGACAAGTATGAAAGTCGATTTGAATTTAATAGTTTTTGCCAAATTGAAAAATCTCTGTTGTTGGATCCTTAGGCCATTCTACTTGGCACATTCCTTTTGGAGGGGTGTTTTTAATTGTGAACCAGCATATCTATGGAGGTTGAAACTCAAACAGTGCTGGGCGGAGGTGAAGGTATGCTTTAAAATTTCAAAAAATCAGTCAGGACAGGTCTGTCTGCAGAAAGGTTTGTAACAAATGTTATTATATGAAAATGTATCTGATGCTCAGAGGGGTAAGCTGGCTTTCCTATACCAACCAGAATATATGGTATATGAATTTCTAGCTTTTGAGGAGCAAACTTTATAAAACAAATATACCAATTGTTTTCTGGAAGCCCAGGCACCTCTGTATTTCCTTGGTCAAATATCTATATCTCAGAAATAAATTCTTAATTGATGCCATAGAATCTCAAATTATCTAAGCATTTTCTCAGTTTGGTCAAGTCTTCTCCGTAAAAATAGATATGAGTGACCAGGGCTATAATAAAAACAAAGGATAGCTATTCATCCAGCAATAAAAGTGGTTATTTTATTATTATTTTTTTATTATTATTTTTTTTAATATAATTTATTTTATTATCATTAAGTTACAATTACATGTGCAATATTACGATTATTAAACTACCCCTTCATCAGGTCCCCCCCACCAACCCCATTACAGTCACTGTCCATCAGCGTAGTGAGATGCTATAGAATCACTACTTGTCTTCTCTGAGTTGTACTGCCCTCCCCGTGCCCCCCCAACATTACATCTGCTAATCGTAATGCCCTTTTTCCCTCTTATCCCTCCCTTCCCGCCCATTTTCCCCAGTCCCTTTCCCTTTGGTAACTATTAGTCCGTTCTTGGGTTCTGTGAGTCTGCTGCTGTTTTGTTCCTTCAGTTTTTTTCTTTGTTCTTAGACTCCACATATGAGTGAAATCACTTGATACTTGTCTTTTTCGGCTTGGCTTATTTCACTGAGCATAATACCCTCTAGCTCCATCCATGTTGTTGCAAATGGTACGATTTGTTTTCTTCTTATGGCTGAATAATATTCCATTGTGTATATGTACCACATCTTCTTTATCCATTCATCTACTGATGGACACTTAGGTTGCTTCCATTTCTTGGCTATTGTAAATAGTGCTGCAATAAACATAGGGGTGCATCTGTCCTTTTCAAATTGGGCTGCTGCATTCTTAGGGTAAATTCCTAGGAGTGGAATTCCTGGGTCAAATGGTATTTCTATTTTGAGTTTTTTGAGGAACCTCCATACTGCTTTCCACAATGGTTGAACTAATTTGCAGTCCCACCAGCAGTGTAGGAGGGTTCCCTTTTCTCCACATCCTCGCCAACATTTGTTGTTGTTTGTGTTTTGGATGTTGGCCATCCTCACTGGTGTGAGGTGATATCTCATTGTGGTTTTAATCTGCATTTCTCTGATGATTAGCGATGTGGAGCATCTTTTCATGTGCCTGTTGGCCATCTGAATTTCTTCTTTAGAGAAGTGTCTATTCATGTCCTCTGCCCATTTCTTAATTGGATTATTTGCTTTCTGTTTGTTAAGGTGCATGAGTTCTTTATATATTTTGGATGTCAACCCTTTATCAGATACGTTTTTTATGAATATATTCTCCCATACTGTAGGATGTCTTTTTGTTCTACTGATGGTGTCCTTTGCTGTACAGAAGCTTTTCAGCTTGATATAGTCCCACTTGTTCATTTTTGCTTTTGTTTCCCTTGCCCGGGGAGATATGTTCATGAAGAAGTTGCTCATGTTTATGTCCATGAGATTTTTGCCTATGTTTTTTTCTAAGAGTTTTATGGTTTCATGTCTTACATTCAAATCTTTGATCCACCTTGAGTTTACCTTTGTGTATGGGGCTAGACAGTAGTCCAGTTTCATTCTCTTACATGTAGCTGTCCAGTTTTTCCAACACCAGCTGCTGAAGAGGCTGTCATCTCCCATTGTATATCCAAGGCTCCTTTTATCAAATATTAATTGACTGTATATGTTTGGGTTAATGTTTGGATTTTCTATTCTGTTCCACTGGTCTGTGGGTCTGTTTTTGTGCCAATACCAAATTGTCTTGATTACTGTGGCTTTGTAGTAGAGCTTGAAGTCAGGGAGTGTAATTCCCCCTGTTTTATTCCTCCTTCTCAGGATTGCTTTGGCTATTCGGGGTCTTTTGTGGTTCCATATGAATTTTAGAATTATTTGTTCCAGTTCATTGAAGAAAGCTGTTGGTAGTTTGATAGGGATTGCATTGAATCTGTAGATTGCTTTAGGTAGTATAGCCATTTTGACAATATTGATTCTTCCTAGCCAAGAGCATGGGATGCTTTTCCATTTGTTAGTGTCCTCTTTAATTTCTCTTAGGAGTGTCTTGTAGTTTTCAGAGTACAGGTCTTTCACTTCCTTCGTTAGGTTTATTCCTAGGTATTTTATTCTTTTTGATGCAATTGTGAATGGAATTGTTTTTCTGATTTCTCTTTCTGTTAGTTCATCATTAGTGTATAGGAAAGCAACAGATTTCTGTGTGTTAATTTTGTATCCTGCAACTTTGCTGTATTCAGATATTAGTTCTAGTAGTTTTGGAATGGAATCTTTAGGGTTTTTTATGTACAGTATCATGTCATCTGCAAATAGTGACAATTTGACTTCTTCTTTACCAATCTGGATGCCTTGTATGTCTTTGTTTTGTCTGATTGCTGTGGCTAGGACCTCCAGTACTATGTTGAATAACAGTGGAGAGAGTGGGCATCCTTGTCTTGTTCCAGATCTTAGATGAAAAGCTTTCAGCGTGTCGCCGTTAAGTATGATGTTAGCTGTAGGTTTGTCATATATAGCCTTTATGATGTTGAGGTACTTGCCCTCTATACCCATTTTGTTGAGAGTTTTAATCAGGAATGGATGCTGAATTTTGTCAAATGCTTTTTCAGCATCTATGGAGATGATCATGTGGTTTTTGTTCTTCTTTTTGTTGATGTGGTGGATGATGTTGATGGATTTTCGAATGTTGTACCATCCTTGCATCCCTGGGATGAATCCCACTTGATCATGGTGTATGATCCTCTTGATGTATTTTTGAATTCGGTTTGCTAATATTTTGTTGAGTATTTTTGCATCTACGTTCATCAGGGATATTGGTCTGTAATTTTCTTTTTTGGTGAGGTCTTTGCCCGGTTTTGGTATTAGAGTGATGCTGGCTTCATAGAATGAGTTTGGAAGTATTCCCTCCTCTTCTATTTTTTGGAAAACTTTAAGGAGAATCGGTGTTATTTCTTCTCTATATGTCTGGTAGAATTCAGAGGTGAATCCATCAGGCCCAGGGGTTTTGTTCTTGGGTAGTTTTTTGATTACCAATTCGATTTCGTCACTGGTGATTGGTCTGTTTAGTTTTTCTGTTTCTTGCTTGGTCAGTCTTGGAAGGTTGTATTTTTCTAAGAAGTTGTCCATTTCTTCTATGTTTTCCAGCTTGTTAGCATATAGATTCTCATAATATTCTCTTATGATTCTTTGTATTTCTGTGGGGTCTGTCGTGATTTTTCCTTTCTCATTTCTGATTGTGTTTATGTGTGTAGATTCTCTTTTTCCTCTTAATGAGTCTGGCTAGGGGTTTATCTATTTTGTTTATTTTTTCAAAGAACCAGCTCTTGGTTTTATTGATTTTTTCTATTGTTTTATTCTTCTCAATTTTATTTATTTCTTCTCTAATCTTTATTATGCCCATGGACCTTTTTAATAGGAAGACCAAAAGCAAGCACCGTCCTGATGTTCACAAGCATAAGGCCCACAGAGAACACTTGTGCTGTTTTCCATGGAGTGGGGATTACTACGAGCTAATTCACAGCAGCTCTTGCCTGGGCATCCTTCTGACCAATGTTAATGCATCAGTAAGGCATTGAGCTCACCTGAATGCCATTGGGACCCAGGACCATGCTCCATGGGCACTCCACCATGGCGAGCCAGCTCTCAGCAGGACCAGGCTGGCTGTGGAACAGAAGCCACCTTGGAGTCGCAAGGTCTCTGCATTGGTTGCTGGCAAGGATCCAAAGGTCTCTTCCCAGACAGGGCCTTGAGCTGTGGTTTAGATGTGAGAGGGAAGGTCATCTTATGAGAGAGTCATTCATTAAACACAAGCTGAGCACCTGCTGTGTGCAGGACACCTGCTCAGAGCTGGAGATGGAGAACTAGACTCAGTTCCTGCCATGGGGAAGCCTGGCTCTTTCCCTTTGGGCAAAAGTGAGATCAATTTTAAGTAAGATGAGTCTAGAGGCAAAAAGTACAATAAGAAATACTTTTGTCTATAGCATGAATGCTACGCACTCGTGCGTGTGTGTGTGTATGTATGTTTTGGAGTGGCGAAAGAATGGAGAAACCTGAAAGTGGTCAGAGAGCTGATCAAACTGGGCTGTACCTGCGCTGACTGGTTCATCCCTCTGAGAGACTGTTCGCCAGTTGTAATTAGATGTATATTTTTTCCATTACTTAAATTGAAACAACTAATTAAATCCTTAATTAATGTTTTGAAACTACCTTGGGATATGAATTGCTAGAGAAGTTATTCTAACTGCTAAATATTACAGTGAAATCCCAGAGAGCAATTTGCTCATGTGTTGACTCTAGAATGTGCGAGAAGGTTTTTATGCTGTGCGTAGTCACTCCAAACTGTTTTCCCCCTTGATTTTCCCCAGGGTTTTCCCCTGGGCCTCTGTTAAAACTTTCATCCTTAATCTGCTATCACCTTTGGTCCAGCCCTCAGCAGCTTATGGGTTTTTTTGGAGAGGAAAGCTTGTTTAGAAGGAGTTTGCTCAGTTCTGAGTCCCTTGGTAAAAACATCAGCTTAGCCAAGTGCAAGTTGTAAGCAATAATGAAATTTTCCTGTGAGGTCCATTTTCATCTTCAGAGCCCTAGAAGTTATAAAAGGACTATGGTGGGAGGCAGCCAGGCCAACAGTAAGTTTCTCAAGCACCCACTTCATTTCCGTGGTCTCTGCCTCTTGAGGAAATTGTCAGATGCTGGTGTTTCCCTGCTCCACGCTTTTCTGTCCCCGTCTCTTCCTCACAGGAAATCACCAAGAAACTAGTAGCTGAAGGCGATATTCAAACAAGACACGTAGTTTAGAGACAAATTAAAGAGCCTTTCTCTTAAATTTCTGGAAGGTCCTCAGAAGTTTGCTTGGAAGGTCTTGATTCTAAAAGAGTAGAGAGAAGGTTTTTAGGTGACTCTCTGGCAGGTGATACCTCTTTGATGCAAGCAGGGAGTGTATTTCATATCTGGGAAAATGTGTAAGTGCCTTTTTTTTAATTAAGCAGATGTTCACGTCTGCAGGCCCTTCCCTCCTTGTTGACTTCCTTGCCTCACCTTACAAACTAATCCGCAGTGGTCCAAGCCAACTAATAACAGAGGTAAACTCTCTAGGCACCAACTGCTTTTTATTTTACCCACTTTATATTCATGTTTGGAAACACGGATTAGGGTTTTTATGTGAATGCATTCAAAGAATACAGTAAAATGAATTTATTCATGTTAGTGGATAGAAGACCACGTTATAGAATCATTCAGAAACCTATAAACATAAAATGAAAATTACTGGAGAGCTAAAACCCAAAGCAAGTTTTGCAGATTTCATTTTAGAATGCATTTCATTTTCTGATGCCTTGTATGTTCTCAAATCGGAAAATACAAGTGTTTAAATTGGTAAGTTCAGAAATGTAAGGGATATATTCAACCACATTTTATAAAGAAAAGAGATAGTATAGATGATCTAGCATAGTGATCCTCAAGGCTGCATGTCAGTTAATCTGGGGAGCTTTTAAAATTGCCAGCGCCTGGGCTCCACCACACCCCCCAGAAACTCTGAATGAGCTGATCTGGGCTGGGGCCCGAGCAGCCGTGTAAAAGGCCCCAGGGAAACCAGTGTGCAGCCAAGTCGGAGAATTCTGTGTACGTGGTAAGTTGACTTTGCGTGCTTGATAGGTTCTTTTTCCCACCCAGCAAACTCCACCTAAAATAGCAGAATTGTTTTCTGGCCCAAAAGGTTAAACAGTTCTCCACAGTGCCCTGAAGGCAGGGTTGTAGCTGCAGAAAAGCTGTTGATGCCAAGTGGCCCCTCCCCAGGAGGCACCTGGGGGGCTGAGCACAGCATCGCCGTGGTCAGGAGGCTAGAACGATCCCCTCCCTACCCTGGGCTTGTAGTCAGAAGACCTGGGTGGAATCCCTGCTCCAATTTCCTACTCTGAGTGACCTTGGTTAATACATGCAACCTTTCTGGGCTTGTTTCCTCATCTGTAGAATGAGGGGTCATGCCTTCGCAGACTTGTGAGAATTAATAGACATAGGTGAAGGTTTTGCCTTGTGTGCAGGGCCACAGAACTAGCAGGTGCTGCAGGTGTATGTACCTCTGGGGATCACCCTGAACCTGAGGCATCTCCTCAGAAGTCCCAGCCATGCGCCAGCATCAGCCCAGCTCCTGAGCAGGGTTTCAGGGCAGAAGCCCTTGAATCCTAGGACTGGGGTGGAATGGGAACCAATGAATGCCAAGACGCCACCACCTTCCCTGGGCCCATCAGTATCAAAGACATCTGACTGTGGGATCCACCCGTAACACCCTGGCTGAAGTGAGTGTGCAGGCCCTGCCCGCAGCATGACGCTGTCTTCTCATTTTGCAGAGCATTTTCCCAGCCCCATATTCCAAGTAGCTGTAGAACTAACTAGTGGGAGTGAGAGACCGAGTAGCATGTGGGCGACTTGAGTTCCAGCTCTCTCTGGGCTTGTGCAAGTTCCTTCTCCAGTCTGTGCCTCTGGTCGCTGTGCAGGGGGGATGCTGCCGACACCCACCCCACCATGCCATTGCGAGGGTGGCATGAGTCGGTACACACGACGCGCTGAGCCAAGGGGGCTGGTTTCCCATAACGCCAGGGGGACTAACCTGTGTCCCCTCTCCCCCGCACCATCCCCTTCACTAGTGCCTAGCCCCTCTTGTAATGGCTTCGACAGCGCCCTCTCAAGACCTCACCGGATGCCACTAGGAAAGGAGGTCTGCTTCATTGCTACCGTTCGTCTGGCAACACCACAATTCCTAAAGGCAAGTACCTGGGAGAGAGTTTATCCTGTGGAGCTATTGCAGTTAAGTCACATTTAGTTCTATTATATTGTCTTTATGGGAAAGAATAAAACTACAATGAAGTTGTCACTGACTTTGAACATTTTAAATGTCTGGTTTCTGTACCTGTGACAGCCCCATAGGCTCTTTCCCTGAACCTCCTGTTTCGAACGAGCTGTTTTGTTTGAAGGCAGCATTCCTCGCTCTTCGGCCTGCAGAGGATGCTCCCTTAGAACTCTGTAAGCATTCCTACCTTTCATGCCACCCTTCCGACTGCTTGGGGCAGGCAGAGGTGAGGACTCAGTGTCAAACTAAGAGTTCCTCTGTTCTCTCATCTGATTGCTTTAACATCTGTGGCATGAATATGGAGTTAAATTAGTCATTCAGATTCAGATGAAAAGCCATTTTCCACATGTTTACCGCACTTCTAGATAATGGGGAAGGGAGTGGTGTGACATTTTGGCTCCTAGGTATTTTTCCACAGCTCGTGAAATAAATTTAGTATCAGCTAATACCGAAATTAGCTACAGATGATGAGTTTCAGTCCAGCGCAACTTGGAGACTTGCTCTAAATGATTTTAACTTCTGTTACCCACTGTGCATTCTTGAACAAGCCTAGGGTGAGCATCTGGCAACCCCAAGCAACAGTTTTTTCTCTTCTAATACAGGAAATGTGCATAGTTGACGAACCTTTAGAGGAATTCACTTCAAGGCATAGCTTGGAATGGAAATTTTTATTTCTGGATCACAGGTTTGTGCAAAGAAAAACACATTTGGGTTGGGTCCCTTTCAAGTGTGTGTTTGCATGAGCCATGTTCTCCTTCGGAGAGAAAAGTCCAGCCTGGCCCCTGCAAGGAGAAGGACACTTTGACAATAGGAAGAAGTGGTTCCCAGCCAAGGGCGAGATGGCTCCCTTTTTCCACACTTGCCCCGCCTGTGGATATGTTCTGTGTTCAGGTCTGACCATCTCAGGAGAGCAAGACACTATAGCTTGGGGACATCTTTGGGATACCCACCCTCTGCCCCACTTGGGACCCTCTCCAGTTCCCAGTAAGGCAGAAGCAGATATGAGAGAAACTTCTCATCTTATTTCTTCCAACACCCTTGTGTCCCCTTAGCCCAGTCTTCTTTCTTTTACAGCATTTATCACAGTTTAAGAACTAGAAATCCCCCCTCCCTACCATTCAATTTCTTACTACTTTGGGGTTGGACTGACCTACCCAATCTATAGCTGTTTTAATCATACAGTTGTGATAAAGTTTATTATTATTTGGGCCACTTTACGCCAAGGGAACCTAGTATCCAAATGCCAAAAAACAATGAGCACTTTGGAAAACAGAGCCTCTTTGGTTTCAACCGTTGCAAAAATTACTTAACTGCCCTTGTTCTTGAGAAGTGAGGCCTCCGTGCTGATGACTGAATGTGGATGCCGTACCCTCCACGTTGGGGTGCAGCCCCCAGGGGGAGGTCTGCTCCGCGCTTCCTCTCTGATGAATTCTCCTGTGTCCTTGGCAGGGCTCCTCCAATCATAGGATACCTGCCTTTTGAAGTGCTGGGAACCTCGGGTTATGACTACTACCACATCGACGACCTGGAGCTCCTGGCCAGGTGCCACCAGCACCGTGAGTACCGTGGGCCCCACCCAGCGTGGAGGGGTCCCCCTCTCCCTCCACAGTCCTGACAGCAGAACGCTTCGGCCCTGGAAGTCTGCCTGCGACGTGCTTTCTTTCTGAGGCAGAGGACCTCATATTCTCGGAAATGACCTGGCGTGTGGTGGAGGGCCTTCTCTCCATTGCACCCATGTTGGACCTGCACCTGGCGCCTTTTGGACCTCAGCCCCCTCACAGCGTCTGTCATCTCACATAGGCCAGCTATTTAATCTCACGTAGGAAACTCAAGTGATGCTGTCTCTTTTTAAAGTTATACCATGCTGGGTAAAGACAAAATACTGAATTCACATTAACTGTTCTCTCGTCCGCAGACAGAAACTGGACACAAGCCATACAGGCAGATACTGAGCTAGGCCCAGGACCTCACAATGGCCAGAGCCTCCTGGCTGCCTTGCAGGGGCGAGGTCTTATGGAAAAGCAGAAATAGGCGACCTTATAGGATGTTTCCCCTGTGTAGAAGGGGATGTGCCCAAGATATTGGGGGAGGAGGAGGAAAGGAGGGGGACCAGAGAAAGGTCTGTCACAGAAGAGGGGAATGTTCTGGCAAAGGTGTGAGATGCAGGACGGTGGTGTAGCAGAGGGAGGATTACAAGCGTACCTGGGTTCCCACTGAGCAAGAAGAGCCAAGAATTAACCGCTTAAAGCCACAGTTTAAGTGCCAAGGTCCATCTCTGAATGGGAACATTCGCAGTAATATTGGCCTGTGGGTCCTGATCCATGAACTGACCACGAGCACTGTTTTCATGGCTGCCCGGGCCGCAGTGTCCACTGTAACTTTCTCGTCTGCTGTTCTTGCTGAAGGAAGAACAGGATCAAGTTCCATCTGGACTGCATTTTGAATTTAAGGCTGGTCTTTAAAACTTTAACTCTCGTGCTCCTCGAAATGTGGTCTCCAAGCAGCAGGATGGGCACCGCGAGGAGTTTGCTAGACGCTGAGACTCGGGCTCCTCGGGCAGGCCTGCGGGATCACGACGCCCACCTCAGCAAGGCCACCGAGTGGTTCACGGGTGCAGGAAGATTTGAGAAGCACAGCTTCTGAAGTCAGGCCTTAGCTGCTTCAGGCTCTTCCAACGGAGAAGGGCCACCCTGGTTGTAGAACCGCCTTCCTCGCCCGAAGGATTTGCCCCATGGCTTGGCCAGTGTTCCAGCCTTGTCGAGCCCATGCCCTTACCGGCGGGACTTCCCCCTCTTCAGATATCACATTCTCCAAGTCAGCAGCTCCCTCTTTAGCCTTAGTTTCCAATTAGGGTTTCTCATAACAGTTTGTAGGGAGAGGTGCTAAATTCCAGGCACTGAGGCAATAAATCCCAAATTGTTCTTCTTCCTTGGACCCAAGTCCAGCTTTCTGGCCCGCTCAGGCTCATATGCCAAAGGCATCCATTCTGTCCTGAACACCCCAGAGACGCCCACCACCAGAATTAACCATAAGAGGGCCACCCAGCTCTGCAGCAGGGGTGGCTGGGGTGGAAGGCATCTGAAGGCAACTCGATTTTCAAACCGTGTACACCAAGGACGGACTGCTCACTGACATCCGTGGAGCACGTCTGGAGGTTGCTGGCCGGCAGGTCTATCTTCTGTCCCGTTCTCCTAGTGTCTGGATTAACTCTCCTGTGCTCCAGGAAAGCCTGGGCCTCTTTTTCACTAAACTCCAGTTTGAAAATCTGCCCCTATTTGAGGATCTTCAAAGCTTCCGAGCATGTGAGAAAGCACGTGGGTCATCCTTGCACAGTTTAAGAACTCATGACTCTTAACCATTATCTTAATAGTCACCGAAAATACAGCATAACCGGGGAAATAGACAATGTTTGGCATCATCCTTTCGAAAGCCTGTGTTCTTTGACAGTAACTTTGGGAAGAATGAGATCGTTTTTGTATTAGCGTGTGTTACACGCAGACTCTGTTTCCTACCAACAGTGATGCAGTTTGGCAAAGGGAAGTCGTGTCGCTACCGGTTTCTGACCAAAGGCCAGCAGTGGATTTGGCTGCAGACCCACTACTACATCACCTACCACCAGTGGAACTCCAAGCCCGAGTTCGTCGTGTGCACACACTCGGTCGTCAGGTGAGGCCCTGATGGCGCAGACCCCCGGCACCCCCGGGAGTCCCAGCCTACGAGGAGCAAGCCCTGGGCTTGAAATCCACAGCTGGGCCCATGTGCCCTGCAGTTAACAGAATCATCACCAGAGCTCAGCTCCCTTCCAGCTTCACAGCCAGCTGTGTTCTCCCCAGGCTGGGACTTCCTCCCGAGCGTTTGGTCAGGCCCCACCGAAAGCCCCCTGGGCTTCTTTCAGGCCCCAGGACATTTCTTAGTAAGTTACTGCTTCGCTGACCTACTTACATATTTCCCCCTCATCTCTATCCATCCCTGAGCCTTCCCTTGTCACTGTTCTGAGAAGAAAATTAAAATCCTACCTCTAATAACTCACATAGTCCCCTTTATTTTTAATGGATTAAAAACCCCTGCTGGCAACTGAGGCAGTGTTGGGAAAACAGACAGACTGACAGCAGGAAAGGGTTCCTCGTGGTCCTGGTGGCCTCGGGAGCCCTGCACGCAGTCCAGGGGGCAGGGTGTCCAGGCAGGCAACGAGTCCAGCATGTCATAGACACGGCCTGTGTTGGGTCACAGTTCTCCAAAGTAAAGAAATGTCATTCTTTTCTTTCCCCTGACTACAGAAATGTTAAGAACAAAAATCAGTTTTAAACTGGCCTAGAGAAGAGCATTGAGGAGAGCAAAGAAAGAAAGGTTAGAAGGACTACATTTTGTATGTATATACATGGCAAATAGATGATAGTAGATGGGCAGATGTATACACATATACTTGCAGATACTATACATACATACTGCATTTTATATATATACATGACATGATAGATAATAGATACACATCCATGTGGACACTATACCCATACTGTATTTTATATATATACACAAGAGGTAGATAATGGGTAGACAGATGACTGGATACATGCTATGTGTACATGCCTGCACACACACGTGCATGGATACAGTCATCAAGTACATCATGCCTCTTTAGTAAATGGGGAGGGAGGACAGGTGAGAAATGCTCGTCGTTCTTGGCAGTGGCGCTGACACCACCTTGTGTGCCCTCTCTCAGGACTTGATCTTGGCTTCTCCGCCTGCCCTTGGACACTTCAGCTGCCAGTGGTTTCTGATGCCACAGCCAGTCCCACTCCCTGCCACTTGGCCAGAGGCCCCTTTGCTCCCAGGGGAGACTGGACACCAACACCTTGTTCCTCACGCCTTTGACCCCTCTCTTCCTCTCCACTCCCACCTCCCAAATCTTACAAATTCTCAGGAAGTAGGGAGAGAACCAGTAAGCAAATAAGGTAACAAGCCTTCCAGAGGCCCAAGGGCCACTGTCACTTCCAAGGCCCCTCACCCAGCCTGCATCTCCACGCACGAGGCAAAGCCACAGCTGGGGCCTTTGGGCCTTCACTGCATCGGATTGATTTACCCTCTATTTAAAAAGTGGGTCCACAGAGCTAATTTTGGGTCTAGAGCTAGGTTTGAGAGAGGACCTTCTGAGGGCTATGATTACTAAAAAGCCATGTGTCACTGCTGCTCGTGCAAAGTCAAGACTGAGTTGGTTTTAAGGGGCTTCTGATTACTTGAAGGCCGAGGCTTATCCTACAGATGAAAATACGTCTCTAAAGACAGTTACGTTTGGCGGTCTTGGCAGTAGGGGAAGGTAAGCAGAGAAGGGAAGGAAAGCATTCTGGGAAGGAAGGTATTCTGAATGTCACATTAGCAGCCACTCCAGTGGGATTTAGGCACCGGACGGAAGGAACTCCTTCCTCAAACAAGTCACACAACTAGTCTCCATGGTGAGCATCCCAGGAGGGGGACCACATAGGGAACCTCAATGCGTCCCGCAAGCCCTCTGCCGTTGACATCCTGAAACCTCCCATCTCCAGCTGTGGTCTCTTGATTTCCTGGTTAGTTATGCAGATGTCCAAGTGGAAAGGAGGCAGGAGCTGGCTTTGGAAGACCCACCATCAGAGGCTGTCCACCCTTCAACACTAAAGGTACGCTGATCCAGCCAGAGGGGTAAAAGCAAGGTGTGGCTAAGTGTACTCTTCCATGAGTTATGATAAAAGCAGTGATGATAAAAGAGTAAAAGCAGCAGATCATAGTTATTGAGCTCTTGCTACGTTCCCAGTACTCTTCCACATTTTTTCCAGGTATTGGCTTATTCCCCCCGTGTGTAGGTCCTGTGGGGCAGCCACTGTTACAGTCCTCATTGTTGAGAGGAGGCACAGAGCCCTTAGAGAATTCAGCTAACATACCCAAGGGCACCGAGGGTTGGAACCCACATTGCTGTGTAAGAAACGGCTTCTGGAATCAAACCAGAGTTTGACAGCTTTCCAACCTACAAGCTATAAGTCCACAGATGAAAAGCTGGAGGGGAAGGGGCACTTATTGCATTGTCCCATTGAGGTGTGGAATGATCCAGCGACCCTAGTCCTTCCCTTAGCCTAAGTGCTTTTGCACTGCCTCCAGGACTCGGCCATCCCATGACTAGCCCACCCCTCGCACACCCTCCATGTTGTCAGTTGCAAGGGGCACTTTGTTTCCGTCTGCGGGTCTTGGCTGACAGCAGTGGTGGAGCCAGCTTCACTCAGGGGCTCTTCTATTGAGAGGTAGTCCCCTTCCCAAAGCCCGAAATCCCTGCCTCCTCTGGCCTGAGCTCTGCTTCCTCCAGCTCTGCTCCTGGTGTGTCGGACAGCTCGAGGGAAACTAGCTAGTAGCCCAAAGCCCTGGTCCGCAAAGGTCATTCTTCAGTGAATGTTGGCAGGAAAAGAGAAAAAGCAAGAAAGGGAGGGAGGGTCGTAGTTAATCGAAGCTAAGAAGCTCCTGATTATAAGATCCACCAGTATTTTATCTCCCACTAAGAAGGAGAATATATGCTGACCATCTATGAAATAAGCATTTCTTTTCATCCCTTGAAGGACACATCCCAATTTCATATAGGTCGAAATGTGGGAGGGCAAGTGCCTCCTAGAATAGACGCAGCATGGTTCCAGCTCCAGGCTGCCCAGGGACCTAGAACCCAGAGTCTTTGGCCAGAAGCTGCTGCAGCAGCATCCATGTGACGGGAGCATCTCTGGCCCATGAGAACTGACCTGGGGAAGGAGAGACCACCTTTAAAGGCCAGAGACCAGTCGACGTTTCTGCCAAGCCTCCACGGCAGGCATGCTCCATGCTGATGGGGGGTTTGGGGATTCATCACCAGAATGCTGACAGCACACCCCTGTCATTGTCTCTGGGAATGTTATTGCCCCACTCTGTCACATCATGCATCATGTACCATGTCCAAGAATGGAACTAAGCTGTTACTAGGTAGGCACATCACAGTGGCAAACAGGCATAGTGTGCACCGTCCAGTTGGAAATTCATTGTTGAGGCTTCTGATCCTTTGAGTATCCTAGAGCCCAATGGAACTTCTCAAAAACATGCAAATATGTATAAATACACAAATGCACCTGCAGGCTGCCCAGTTAAGAAGCTCTAGGACAATGCTGCTTAAACTGTCAGCGGTAATGGTCTGTTTGGTGTTTTAGTTCAAATCTGTCACTGCCCGACGTTTGGCCAGGGCCAGATTCCTGGGCTTAGAAGTGATGTGCAGCTCCATCAGGTGGCAGCAGAAGTTCCTCGGTGCTCACCCTCCGCGCCTTCCTTGGTCTCTGCTGGCGAGGAGTACACAGTTCACAAATGGCCTCGGGGAGATTCTGGGCCTAAGCAGCAAGGTCTCAAAGCTGACGTTCAGCGCAGCAAATCCAGGCACATCCTGTCACTGTTTTGCACAAAGGCCTGTAGGTCATATATCAGTCATGCAGCCTTACTTGGGGACACACAGTGTCCACCCTCACTGGAGCCGTGACTCAAAGGACAGGATGGCCATGTAGATGCGTACTCAGGGACTTAAGACCTAAGACCACAGGGCATAGAGCAACCTGTCCAGGCAGCCCAGCGAGTGAAGGAGTAGCAGTACCGTCCTCCTAGGACAAGGTAAGAGCATGACCCAGGAGAGGGACTCTTAATGTTTCTTTGTTTAGCTTAAAAATGACCATAACCCCTCTTTTCTTACATTTATGACGCCTAAGTTGTGCTCCATGAAAGCTGGCTCCTCAGGGGTAGAACGTCCCCGTTGCTATACTTGAGGCGGAGGCATCCAGCAACCCTAGATGAGTTTAGGTCCAGGGCTCCAAGGCCAGAGACTATTGGTCTTTTGTTCTCCAGCCTGGGGCCCTGCTCTGCAGAGCGGGAGGGGTGGGGAGACAGTGTGGGAGGCGCCCAGAGGGCCCAGAGGCTCATGTTTCACCAGAGGGGTCACACTCCAGCACCACCCACGACCTCATTCTAGAACTTGCCTCTTCCACTCTTCTGGGAAAGCCAAGTCCAGTTCTGGGCAGTGAGGTCACAACTTTAAGGGAAATATAAAGTTCAACTATTATGAAAATCTAAAAAATCAAAATGCAAGGTGAAAAAGTATAGTAAATACTGCTAATGGGCTACAGGCATCTACATTGCATACACGTGCAAATATTCCCCCCGAATGTGTCTGGAATTACCTCCAAATAGTTCCATAATTTCTCTCAACACCCTCCAAATTTTTTTCTACATAGAGGCGAACAAAAGTCAGGTAACTCATTCCCCTCACCTCGATGCTGCAGTGGGGACTGTGTGTGTGTGTGTGTTTTAGGACAAGGACTCAAGCCTGCAAGCCCAGCAGCACCTCAGGGCACTGGGTGTGGGCACCTCAGGCCCCAACACCAGTCACTCGCCATCAGCGTCCTCAAGAAGCTCCCTCAAGTCCTCGCACACAGCCATGTCCAACCCCACCTGTGAGTGTGGCCCCTGGGTGGGGAGGGGCGGTGGGAGTATAGAGTCCCACGAAGGGCCCAGGCTTGAGTACAACAGGCCCGGGATCCTGCTCGCTCAGACTCCTTGCTCCCTTCCCTCTGCCTGCCTGCCTCCACCCTCCATGCTCTGGTCCTCCCACTGCCGCACAAAGCAGACATAAAGCAGGTGGCACACAGACAAGATACCTGGCCAGATTTTGGTAACTCTGGTCAGTTGTGTGACCAGGCAGATAGTTGAATCATGTGGGGCACGTGGGGCTTGAGGATGGTTTTCTGTCATCAGCCCTTTCCCAGGTGAGGGTGGAGGTGGGCAGACCCTTTGTGGCTCTGGAAGCCACTTCCACTCATGCTGGACTCCCTTCATCAGAGATTCTAACCAACCCTTTATTCCATGCACACCATGGGCATTGTTCCCCTTTTTTGATAAGAAAGTTGTTGGGTAAGTGTGAGTCAGGAGTGATTTGCTTTCTTACAGCCACTCCCAGCAAGCTGATGGCAGAGGCCAGCACCACGACTTTGCCAAGATCAGCCCCCCTGCCCCAAGAGCTCCCCGTTGCAGGGCTCAGCCAGGCAGCCACGATGCCGGTATGTATGTGACTCCAGACTTCTCAACTGGGATATGCTGCAGCGCGACGGGCCTGTAAAGCCACGGGACAGCGTCATGCATCTTCCCAGAGAACCCGTTTGACTTTCAGATTGAGAGTGTGTGGGGAGACAAGCAGGGGTGGGCAGCTAGGTAATTCAACTGGTGACTAATCTGAAACATTTTTATTCCAAACTAACATGGATGTATCTCCATTGAAGACAAAATCCAAATGAGTTTTCTGAAGATAAAGTTCAAGCCATCAATGCCAGGGCACATTTCCAAGTCTCAGGAGATACATGACCAGGACCCTTCTGTTTTTTATCCCATTTCACTCTGGTGAAAATGTTTGAGAAGCTTGCTGTCAACAAGAATGTATGTCTGCATGTATCAGGCAGTGTCCCTGATACGTGCCAGGCCTCTCCAGAACACCAGGGAATGGCCTCTGGGAAGTACACTGCTGTTTGCAAAATCACTAATACATGGTACTCTTGTTACCCATTGCCGTGTAACAAACCATACCAAATCAGCGGTGTAAAGCAACAGTCGCTCCTCACGTTCACGGATTCTGGGTCAGGATTTCAGAAAGGGCCCCGTGGGAACAACTCCTCTCTGCTGCCTCATGTCAGAGGCCTCAGTGGCCAGGGCTGGGAGATCCACATCCCAGTTGTGTCTGCACTCACATTCCTGCACCAGGCTGGGCCCACCTGACCATCACCTTTCATGGGTCTCTCCATGCCCTAGGCTCCTCCCATGAGAGAATCTGTGTGTCTTTCTAACCTGGCCTTGGAAGTCCCACAATGTCACCTCTGCTGAACCTCATGGACAGAGCAGTCACAAGCTGACCACAGAGAAAGATAGACCTGCACCCTAGGTGGGAGACATGTCCAGGAATTTTAGGGGCCACATCCAGATAGTTGCCAGACACCTCACACTTGTTCCCTCGCTGACATTTTGGAAATAGGGGTGGACCTGCCTCCTCCCTGCTTGCCGTCACCATGAAAGTCATTCACACCCTGGTTGGAAAACTCGGGAAACATTTTCTTTTCAAATAGAATGTGACACAGACTCCTTTCTTCCCAGCCACCTTTAGACGGGCTCATAAGCTGTGACTGCCCACTACAGCACGGCTCTGGCCTCCCCGCAGCACAGGGGACACAGTAGGGGGACCAAAGCCAGTCTCTGCCTCAGCCCTGTACCTGGGATTTTTTACTCAAGATCTCCTGCTGTCATTCCCCCCACCCCCTGGTGTCATCCTGGGTGACACTGTCCATTTTGGCCACTTTTTACAGTCCCTGCAGCCTGGGGGGAGTTTTGAAATGGCTTCAGAAGAATTATTTTACTCTTAAACACTCTAAATAGTCTGTGAAGCTGAGGGTTTCATTTCCTGTTTCTACCCATTGTCTCCCTGCCGCCCATCCCTTGTCCCCCTACCCTGCCCCCAAGTGACCAGGGAACAAGGTCTGTGACTCGGCTGGCTTCCCAGGAATCTCTCTAACAGAGTCCAGGCAGAGTCTGGCAAAATGGCACCAGTGTTCACTGTGTGCATGCGTTAACGGACACAGACATGCGTGGCGTGTCTGTCCATCTGTGTTAGTGTTGAGCAGAAAGGGTAAGGACCACACACCAACATGGGTTAGTAATACAGCTCCACTAATGCTGCTCCATAACACCAGTAAGAATTTATCAGTCTGGGAGAAGAGCAACCAGGCCCACCAAGAATGGAGCCTAGAACAGGAGGCAAGGGAGGGGAAGTGGAGCAGAGCCTCCAAGCTCTGGCAGGGGGCGGCGCCTTGCAGGGCACACCATGGCCAGAAGGCAGCAGGGATCCTGAGTGGTTCCAGCACTTTGATCGGGGCAGGCAGCACCCTTCACCAGGTGTGGGCTGGCTCGGACTCTGCACCCTGCGTGAGCAGTGCAGCCAACTACCCATCTTTTCCAGGGGAACATATGCCTTCTAGAAGTGAGCTCTTCACTCTAGTGCAGACCAGCCTCCCTCATGCTGGAGAGCCCTACTGACGGCGGGGGCAGTGCCCCCATACCTCCATGTATGTTAACCAAGCCACTCTCCCTGCCCAGGCCCCCCTGCCCGCCTCGACGTCCTGTGACCTTGTCCAGCAGCTGCTGCCTCAGACCATTTTGCAGAGCCCACCTGCCCCCATGACACAGGTGAGTCTGGGATACAGAAAGGGGAACCTGGTGGCCACACTTACCCGCCAGCATGGTGTCCTCCTGAATGTGGGGTGTACTGGTGCTGATGTGTGGGTGCCAACCCAAAGTCCCCAACAGGGAATGTTTATCCCAACATGCAGGTGAGCGGGCTGAGCTATGAACTTCACGCCCACACCTGTCCTCTCCCGCATCCTTATCTTCTCCGGATACATCCTCCCATTGCTTTCCTCCAGAGTCTGTTTCTCAGCCCTTATAACTATCTTTGTTCTTTCTGCCACTTTTCTGTGTTCCTTGCATTTCTTATAACTCCATATTGGCCATGATATTTTAGGAATGGTCTGGATTAGGCCAAATGTCATAGGAAGACTGCAATGATCTAAATGCTGTCAATCTAGTGCTATAAATATCACATTTCTTTAAAAAAAATGGACCACAGCTTTGCTGAGTAATTCCTTGTTTCAGCAATACTGAGCAAGCTAGTGTTTGGGTCAGTGAGTGAGTGGGTGTGAGTGGCAGGCAAAGATGCAGGTGCCACAGCCGCAGCCCTGGTGTGCAGAGCTTGAGCGAGAGGTGGGCATGTGAACAGAGAAGCCACTGTGTCAGAGTGTGTATTTTTATTAAACCAGTAAAGAAATACTCTGCCTTGGGAAATCCAGTGTGACTTCCTGGAGGAGGTGACATGTGACCTGGGCTTGGAAGGATGGGTAGGAAGTTGCCAGATGGAGAGGTGGGGGCCTAGTAAGGAGGAGGGACCTGGGTATGTGCTTGAGCTCTGAGTTTTTGAAATGTCTGACATCCTCAAGGTCCGGCAAGAGGCTGGATGAAATAGTGGTCATGCCATCTCCGGTCAGAGGGCGGTTGAGCTGATTGACATATACTCCACAGAGGCCAGAGCTCTCGCTTCAGTTCTTTATGGGACGGTCAGCTTTGCCCCACACTTGGGCCATAGTGGTATTCCAGGTGGTGATCCACCAGCATGTGCCACTGGTCACACTCTTGGCAAAGCCTGGACTTCTGTCTTGGTACAAGCGTGTCCTCACTGATGAAAACTCCCAGAACATATGTACCATTAACAGCTTATGCCAGGAAAAATCCAACGTTTTCCTGGAAGAAGAAAGACACAGCTGGCACATACTTCTTGCTAGAGGTGGGCTTGAGTAAGAATGTAAAAGCTACTCACACAGTCAGCTAATTTGTCTACATTCATCCTCATTAAGAAAAAAGGATTTTTTTTTCTCTTTAAATTTCCAAGGCACATTTGTTAAGAAATCAGTAACTTTTTTCAACCCAAAGGCACATGAAATGAGAATTCCTTTACTTTCTGGGTCTTGCAGAGTAAGAATTTCTTTGTTTTATAATACATAATGGTGTGATTAGGGCCTTTGAAATCCTTAGTTTTCATTTACTGAATCTCATTTTAATTAACCCAAACAGTTCTTTGTCTGCTAGGCACATTATACTTTGTAACAACTAAATTCTTGAAGACATTCTTGCAAAATGCTGAACTTTCCAGTCAGACAGCCCCTCAAACTTCTCCCTGTGGAACAGAGATTCTACAATTTCCATTCCACTCACTGGTCTTATCACTGCAGCACCCTCTCAGGGAAAGGGGGGGAAATAAGTTCCCCAATCGGAGATATCTGGGTAACAGGTGGTCTTGCTTCTTAGTTTGTTTCTAAAATGTCTCTAAGTAAAAGTCTCTTTTTCAAAAGGGCCGCAATCAAGAATATAACAGAAAACTAATGCTGGGGTGTCCTGGAATGCCTTGAGGAAATAAGGACAATTGCAGACATACTGACACTTGGCTAAGCGTGGTGCCGGACCCTTGCCACCTGCCCGGCCCCCACTGTTGCCCTTTGGGGCCAGATGGCCGACCCAGAGCCCCCTCTCCACTGGGCATGGAAGGCGCAGCCCTGGGGGCTTCCTAACTTTGTAGAGCCCTCCATAGAAGCTATTGAAGGTTTTGTTTTTTTGATCCAATACCTGATAGAGCTTGTTTTCGTTCTCAATCGAAGTCTGTTTCAAAATCGCAGTTAAGTGCTTCGATCAGTTACATTCTGACTGAGATTTCTGTGATACAGTCTCGTGAAGCACAGGTATTTTTGAACTCGTGTGCAGCAGCAGCATGTTCCTGTTAAATGAAAGCTTTTCATGATGGCGAAACTGCTCCGATCGAGGTGGAATTGGGGGGCGGGGGCGGTGCTGCTGGTAAAATCTCTTGGCCTCACGCCGCTCCTGAGACTCTGGACTCGCCTTTTGGCCCTACACCATCTGGCTGTACCACCTCCAGTGAGTCGCAGCCTCTCTGCACACATGGCATGGGTGTATTGCAGAGAATTAGCGTCGCCTCTGCCGGGCTAGAGCAATGACTGGCAAGTGTGGGTCCCTGCCATTATCATGCTTTTTGCCATTATTGGTTCTTTTTATTATTATTTTGCTGCCCCAAAAATTGTAGTCAGTTATTCCCTCTGGTATGTCTTACCTGTATTCTAAACTCAGCTGGTCTCCTTGCCTCTCCGTCTATGAGAGGTCACAGGGCAGAGGAAAAGACACAGTCTCTGGAGGTGTTTGCAAAAGACACCAGGCAAGAAACAGACTAGAGAGAATGTTGGGCTAGAAACTGAGGGAATGGAAGCTGAGTTATAAACACAGGTGAAGAAGAAAGAAAAGAGCAGAAGCTTCAGTGAGCTCATTTTCCTCAAGAGACACTTCCTGGGGGCCCCACAAAGCCCAGAGCTGGGCGGCCTCACCTCCTATTTCATGATCTCCCACTCCGCACACATTCCCTGGAAGGAAAGTACCTTGTGTTGAGGTAGACAGGTGACATGGGGCAGAGATCACCTGTCAAAGCTCCCTCCAGAAAGGGATTAAGAACCAGAGGGACGATATCAGTGTCCCTCCTACAAAGTCACTCTCTGCCAGTGTGGCCCTCGGGGCAGATGTAGGTGATTGTATTGCTTTTCTCCCTAGTTCTTTTTTGCCCAGAGTTCCAAGAAGTCAGTGAGCCTGGGGAAGGTGAGGGAGGGGGGCCCAGGCTGGTTTGGAGAGCAGAGCCCCGTGAAATGTACCATCAGATCCAAGTTCATTCGTGAATGGTTACAGAGGAACCCTGCTTGCCAACATCAGGTTTAAGATAATTTTAGGACCCAAATTGCCTGTGAAGCTATCTCGTGCACAGTATCAAGCCCTAGATAAGAAAAGAGGGGGGTAGGGCTCCCCATGCCCTGCTTTTGACATTTATCTCCAAAACCATCTGTCTGTCATTTATAAGCACTGCTGACAAAATCATGTCGCGATTCTGTGGCCCTCCCAGACGACAGAGCAGTAAATGAGACCTGCAGGTTCCAGTGGGCCAGAGAAGAGCCCACATGGGGCCTCCAGGGAGGGATACTTTGCCTGGCTCCCCAGCTGTGGGTCGCTCACTAGGGTTGCTGGAAAGGATGGATGAGGGACCAGAAATGAAAGTGGTCAGGCTGCTCAGAAGAGCAGCAACATCTGTTGGCGAGGCTGAAATAACTCATCTGGTTGTGTTTTGACTCCACCTCAAGTTTTCAGCACCGTTCAGCATGTTCCAGACTATCAAAGACCAGCTGGAGCAGAGGACGCGGATGCTGCAAGCCAACATCCGGTGGCAGCAGGAAGAACTGCACAAGATCCAGGAGCAGCTCTGCCTGGTTCAGGACTCCAACATCCAGGTGGTGCCCCTCCCAGCTAGGGGGCCGCACAGCCTCTGCCCTCCTTGCCGCTCTGGGCTGTTTCTCTGGCGGCCGGCAGGACTCCCTCCCTACTGCCTTTCTGAGCCCAGCTTACTGCCATACCGAAACCCCAGGAGCTGGGGACCGGAGGTCGCACCATGACACTTCCTGGGCCCCCATTCGTGGCAGGCCAGTTGGGCGGTTCTGCATTCTCTGACAACAGCCGCTGTTAACTGTGGACCATCCCTCCCCACCCTGCAGATAATCACTTCTTTGAATCCTTTTGAAAGAGTCTTTTTAGAGGAAAAACCTTATATATTGAATCTCTTTCGAAGATAAGTTATTTTCACCAAGTTTCATTTATATTAGCCCAGCCAGGACGATTTTTCTCGCACAGCCCATTCTGCGGGCCCAGCCTAGGCAACCCTAGCTAACGCTGGGGCTGCGCTGACAGCTGGAAGCATACGCACTCCTCCTAGGTGAGGGAAGGAAGCAGTTGAGACCCCTAGACCCTGGGGGAAAGGACTGGAGCACTGACCCTGGCGCTCCCCCGCCTCCCTGTCCACAAAGGCCCCCGCACAGGGCTCCCTGGTCCCCAGGCCTCCACAGTGCCGCGTGCAGGCTCTGTGCGCCTCGAGCTGAACTCTCTGCCGGGCGGAGGTGGGGGCAGCGGGAGAGGCCAGCCGGCCAGCCTGCCTCCCTGGGCTCCACAGAGGTGCCCCTGCTTGCTCCTGGCCCAGGGGTGGCTGGCTACTCAGGACAGAGCCCAGCAGCGACACGCCGGCGCCGTCCCAGGGCGGTGTGCAAGCGTGTGGCCCACGGGCTTTGCAGAGACAGGCTGGGCCACGCCCAGAGACCGCTGCTCCCCCGCGGCCTGCAGCTACACCCCGAAACTGACTGCAAGGGAGCCGCCTGTTGCGGTGAAAGGTGGCCAGGGCCCTTTCACCTCTTTCCCGGCTGTACCATTTCCCCACTGACCCAGGGCCCAATTGGGAGAACTTGCCTGACTCCAGTTACTTGAATGGAATTTTTACACTCTCAGGAAGGGGAAAACTGAGCCAGAAACTGCTGAATGTAAGGTAGGCGTGTGAGCATCCTCCCCAGAGCCTGGACTTTGCTATCTCCGCCTTTTCAATATGAAAGCTGAATTCTAAAATAACAGGAGACACGGTTCTCTCTTTCACTCCTTCTTATGAAGAATTTTTCTTCTTCCCCATGACCAGGGCATGTTGTTAGCCTCCAAAGCATATATGCCAAGGGAACACTGGGTTTTGTAATGGATGGCGTGGAAATCAAGCCCTGCAGTGTGTTCCTTCCCTCTTTTCATCCCCATGACCTTATCATTGCAGTGGAATTTTCCAAAGAACGTGGAAATCCACAGATAGTCAAACCAGAGAACATTTTTTCATGCCTGCTGCCTTGTATTTTTGCAAGTTTAAAGATTTAAAGAAATATGCTCCAAAATGTTTAGCCAAAATGTGATAGTTGTTTTTTTAAAAAAAAGCTGTGTGATTCAAGCATAAAGAATAAGCAAGTAAAAATTACTGCACTCCTTCCCCAAAAAAGTGGGTGGATAGGTTAAATGAGAATATGGCAGAACATTGATAATTGTTGAAGCCTAATGGTGATGCAGGAGGTTTCATTATACATTATCTCTATTTTGCTTATTTCTGAAATGTTCTGTAATAATAAGTATTGGTAAACATAAGCAGATTATAATAATGAAAAAACCACATGTGAGCATAGGATTGGTTGGTTCTTGAAAATTAGAAGTATTATTTTTCCCTCATAACTTTTTCCACTTGAATTAGGGAATGCTTTTTCTCATGCTTCCTATAAAATTGGCCAGAGCTCTTCTAAGAATTCATCTTCTCAAGCCATAAAATTCTACTTTATTGTCAATAAAACGGACACATGGCTGTACACAGCAGCAAAGCAGGAGAGTCCTCTGAGGTGTGTTGGTGTGTGCACTTAGGTGGAGTCGTGGACACTACTTTGGGGGAGGTGTTCTGTGGAAAGGCTCTGTCACCCCCTGCCCTCCAGGGAAGGCTGCCTCTTGCTCTCTTTTGAAGGGCATATGCGCCCTCTGCTGGCTACTCAAAGTCATGCCTGGAAGGACACCTGTAGCAATGGCAGATGATGGGTTCTGGACTGGTTCTTTCGTCCATCCAGCCATCCTTTCATCCACTCATCCATCCATCCATCCATCCATCCATCGGGCAGACACCCATTATGCACCAGGCGCTTGGTTGGGCACTGTGGGGATACAGAAATAACCAGGACAGGGTTTCTGCCCTCAGAGAGCGTACACCAATGGGACGTTGTAGCAGGCAAAGCCATCTCTGACATAACACAAGCAGAAATAGTTTGCCCTTCTTTGACCAAAAGCCTCATTTACTTGTTTATTTACTCATTTATTTACTCCATTCATTCATTCTCAGATAGTTTTTATATGCCAAAGAGGCAAAGGAGAAAGTAGCTCCTTTTTTCATGTTAAATATTATCATCATTACCTAACATTTACTGAGCATTTACTGTGTGTCAGCATAAAATCTCATTTAATCCTTTATGAGGTATGTGCCATTAATGTCACTGCTTTATTAATGAGGAAATTAAGGCTTTGAAAGTTGTGAGAATTGCCCAAGGTCATACCACTTGCATATGGTGGGGTTGTAATTTGAACTAAAGTGTGTCTGATATAAGATAGATCATACTGCCTGCCATAAATAAAGATTGCACTTATTTGAACTCTAACCAGAAAGTAAATCAAATCCTACCAGGAAAAAAGAAGTATGTTATTTAGTTTGAGTATTGGGTTTTTGCTGAAGTGATGAAGTGTAGGTTACCATATGTGCTATAAATAATCCATACTGTAACAGGTAGGTGGGATTGCATAAAGTACTAAACCTCAAACTGAATCTCTACTGAACAGTAATGAATCTGAGATGAGGGAAACCCAGATAATTCTTAATTTCCAAAGTGACAAAGAGCCTTCATTCAAAACTTCAGGTTTCTCTGGTGGGGGTGGGGCTGACTGGAAAGGCAGGAGATCAAGAGGTTGGGTGGAGAGGGTACCAGGTGGGCACCTAGTCCAGATCGGCCCCTTGCCCACCCTGGGCCTCTGGGAGATGGCTCAGCCCCACCTGCAAAGCAGGCGCCTGAGCTCACCCATCTCTAGGTGCTCCTCCACATGCTGCGTGGTGTGGTCTCACACCTGCCTTTCCAAAACCCTAACAGGAATTGAGGTTAAAATTCCTGAGGACAGGAATTGAGGTTATAACTCCAGGCCCTGGGAGGAAGAGAGCCTTCCTACTGAGAGAGTCAACATTTAAGGCCTAAGGAGGTCTAAACACTGCTTGTCAAGAAACTGGTATCTAGATAATATCAGTTTGTAATGCCCAAGAAGAGCTTTTGCTAAAATAACTAGTAACAGTCTTGGGGTTTAAGTTACTGTTAAAATGATTAAAGTTGTCTTTCTTAAGCCTTTAGTGTCAATTTACAGGTTCTATTTTATTTACAAATCTAATTTGGTCTAAAAAATAATGTTTTTAACTTTTTATTTATGTTCAATTAGTTTATAAATTTAACAAATTATAAATAATCAACATCATCTACTAAAGCCATTAATTTAAAAATTTAATATATCAATCTTTCAAACATTCCACATGCCTAACAAGGCAGATTTAACCTAAGAACTAAAATCTAAGCACTTAAGCAATTCTTTTAAATTGAATACACCAACCTTATAAATGACATAGATCAAGGTTCTCACAAACATTTAAACACTCTTGACAAACTTGAACAAATTATCTTAAACCTTTCAAATTAAAATTACCAGGCTACTATATCCCAGGCTTTTGAATGTCTGAAACATCTTAGATAAAATGCATAGAGATTACCATAATGATTATAAAACTTACTCTTTTTTTTTGGTATCATTAATCTACAATTACATGAAGAACATTATGGTTACAAGACTCCCCCCATTATCAAGTCCCTACCACATACCCCATTACAGTCACTGTCCATCAGCATAGTGAGATGCTATAGAGTCACTACTTGTCTTCTCTGTGTTGTACAGCCTTCCCTATGCCCTACATTATGTGTGCTAATTGTAATGCCCCTTTTTCCCCCTTATCCCTCCCTTCCACCCATCCTCCCCAGTCCCTTTCCCTTTGGTAACTGTTAGTCCATTCTTGACTTCTGTGACTCTGCTGCTGTTTTGTTCCTTCAGTTTTTTCTTTGTTCTTATACTCCACAGATGAGTGAAATCATTTGATACTTGTCTTTCTCCGCCTGGCTTATTTCATTGAGCATAATACCCTCTAGCTCCATCCATGTTGTTGCAAATGATAGAATTTGTTTTCTTCTTATGGCTGAATAATACGCCATTACGTATATGTACCACATCTTCTTTATCCATTCAACTACTGATGGGCACGTAGGTTGCTTCCATTTCTTGACTATTGTAAATAATGCTGTGATAAATATAGGGGTGCATATGTCTTTTTGAGACTGGGAAACTGCATTCTTAGGGTAAATCCCTAGGAGTGGAATTCCTGGATCAAATGGTATTTCTATTTTGAGTTTTTTGAGGACCCTCCATACTGCTTTCCACAATGGTTGAACTAATTTACATTCCCACCAGCAGTGTAGGAGGGTTCCCCTTTCTCCACATCTTCGCCAGCATTTGTTGTTGTTTGTCTTTTGGATGGTGGCCATCCTAACTGGTGTGAGGTGATATCTCATTGTGGTTTTAATTTGCATTTCTCTGATGATTAGCAATGTGGAGCATCTTTTCATGTGCCTGTTGGCCATATGAATTTCTTCTTTGGAAAAGTGTCTGTTCACATCCTCTGCCCGTTTTCTAATTGGATTATTTGCTTTTTGTTTGTTGAGATGCGTGAGCTCTTTATATTTTGGATGTCAACCCCTTATCAGATACGTCATTTATGAATATATTCTCCCATACTATACGATGTCTTTTTGTTCTGTTGGTGGTGTCCTTTGCTGTACAGAAGCTTTTCAGCTTGATATAGTCCCACTTGTTCATTTTTGCTTATGTTTCCCTTGCCCAGGGAGATATGTTCATGAAGAAGTTGCTCATGTTTATGTCCAAGAGATTTTTGCCTATATTTTTTTCTAAGAGCTTTATGGTTTCATGACTTACATTTAAGTCTTTGATCCACCTTGAATTTACTTTTGTGTATGGGGTTAGACAATGATCCAGTTTCATTCTCTTACATGTAGCTGTCCAGTTTTGCCAACACCAGCTGTTGAAGAGGCTGTCATTTCCCCATTGTATATCCATGACTCCTTTATCATATATTAATTGAGCATATATGTTTGGGTTAATATCTGGACTCTCTATTCTGTTCCACTGGTCTGTGGGTCTGTTCTTGTGCCAGTACCAAATTGTCTTAATTACTGTGGCTTTGTAGTAGGGCTTGAAGTCAGGGAGAGTAATTCCCCATTTTATTCCTCCTTCTCAGGATTGCTTTGGCTATTCGGGGTCTTTTGTGGTTCCATATGAATTTTAGAATTATTTGTTCCTGTTCATTGAAGAAAGCTGTTGGTAGTTTGATAGGGATTGCGTTGAATCTGTAGATTGCTTTAGGTAGTATAGCCATTTTGACAATATTTATTCTTCCTAGCCAAGAGCAGCATGGGATGAATTTCCATTTGTTAGTGTCCTCTTTAATTTCTCTTAGGAGTGTCTTGTAGTTTTCAGGGTATAGGTCTTTCACTTCCTTCATTAGGTTTATTCCTAGGAATTTTATTCTTTTGCATGCAATTGTGAATGGAATTGTTTTCCTGATTTCTCTTTCTGTTAGCTCATCGTTAGTGTATAGGAAGCAACAGATTTCTGTGTATTGATTTTGTATCCTGCAACTTTGCTGAATTCAGATATTAGTTCTAGTAGTTTTGGAGTGGAGTCTTTAGGGTTTTTTATGTTCAATATCATGTCATCTGCAAATAGTGACAATTTGACTTCTTCTTTACCAATCTGGATGTCTTGTATGTCTTTGTTTTCTCTGATTGCCATGGCTAGGACCTCCAGTACTATGTTGAATAAAAGTCGGGAGAGTAGGCAATCCTGTCTTGTTCCCGATCTTAGGTGAAAAGCTTTCAGCTTCTCGCTGTTAAGTATAATGTTGGCTGTGTGTTAGTCATATATGGCGTTTATGATGTTGAGGCACTTGCCGTCTATACCCATTTTGTTGAGAGTTTTTATCATGAATGGATGTTGAATTTTGTCAAATGCTTTTTCAGCATCTATGGAGATGATCATGTGATTTTTGTCCTTTTTGTTGTTGTGGTGGATGGTGTTGATGGATTTTTGAATGTTGTACCATTCTTGCATCCCTGGGATGAATCCCACTTGATCATGACAGATGATCTTTTTAATGTGTTTCTGAATTCGGTTTGCTAATATTTTGTTGCGTATTTTTGCATCTATATTCATCAGGGATATTGGTCTGTAATTTTCTATTTTTGTAGGGTCTTTGCCTGGTTTTGGTATTAGAGTGATGCTGGCTTCATAGAATGAGTTTGAAAATATTCCCTCCTCTTCTATTTTTGGAAAACTTTACGGAGAGTGGGTATTATGTCTTCTCTAAATGTCTGATAAAATTCAGCAGTGAATCCATCTGGACTGGGAGTTTTGTTCTTGCATAGTTTTTTGATTGCTGGTTCAAATCTGTTGCTCGTAATTGGTCTGCTTAGATTTTCTGTTTCTTCCTTGGTCAGTCTTGGAAGGTTGTATTTTTCTAGAAAGTTGTCCATTTCTTCTAGGTTATCCAGTTTGTTAGCATATAGATTTTCATAGTATTCTCTAATAATTCTTTGTATTTCTGTGGTGTCCGTCGTGATTTTTCCTTTCTTATTTCTGATTCTGTTTATGTGTGTAGATTCTCTTTTTCTCTTAAGTCTGGCTAGGGGTTTTATCTATTTTGTTTATTTTCGTAAAGAACCAGCTCTTGGTTTCATTGATTTTTTTCCTATTGTTTTTTTTTCTTCTCAATTTTATTTATTTCTTCTATGATCTTTATTATGTCCCTCCTTCTGGTGACTATGGGCCTCATTTTTTCTTCTTTTTCCAGTTTCAGTAATTGTGACTTTAGACTATTCATTTGGGATTGTTCTTTCTTCTTTAAATAGGCCTGGATTGCTATAAACTTTCCTCTTAGAACTGCTTTTGCTGCGTCCCACAGAAGTTGGGGCATTGTGCTGTTGTTGTCATTTGTTTCCATATATTGCTTGATCTCTGAATTTGGTCATTGATCCATTGATTATTTAGGAGCATGTTTTTAAGCCTCCATGTTTTTGTGAGCCTTTTTGTTTTCTGTGTACAATTTATTTCTAGTTTTATACCTTTGTGATCTGAGAAGTTGGTTGGTAGAATTTCAATCTTTTCTAATTTACTGAGGCTCTTTTTGTGGCCTAGTATATGGTCTATTCTGGAAAATGTTCCATGTGCACTTGAGAAGAATGTGTATCCTGCTGCTTTTGGGTGTAGAGTTCTGTAGATGTCTGTTAGGTCCATCTGTTCTAGTGTGTTGTTCAGTGCCTCTCTGTCCTTAGTTATTTTCTGTCTGGTTGATCTGTTCTTTGGAGTGAGTGGTGTGTTGAAGTCTCCTAAAATGAATGCATTGCATTCTATTTCCTCCTTTAATTCTGTTAGTATTTGTTTCACATATGTCGGTGCTCCTGTGTTGGGTGCATAGATATTTATAATGTTTATATCCTCTTGTTGGACTGACCCCTTTATCATTATGTAATGTCCTTTTTTATCTCTTGTTACTTTGTTTGTTTTGAAGTCTATTTTGTCTGATACAAGTACTGCAACACCTGCTTTTTTTCTCCCTATTGTTTGCATGAAATATCTTTTTCCATCCCTTCACTTTTAGTCTGTGTATGTCTTTGGGTTTGAGGTGAGTCTCTTGTAAGCAGCATATAGATGGGTCTTGCTTTTTTATCCATTCTATTACTCTGTGTCTTTTGATTGGTGCATTCAGTCCATTTACATTTAGTGATTATTGATAGATATGTACTTACTGCCCTTGCAAGCTTTGGATTCATGGTTACCAAAGGTTCAAGGGTAGCTTCTTTACTATCTAACCATCTAACTTAACTCTCTTATAAAGCTATTATAAACACAGTATGATGGCTCTTTATTTCTCTCCCTTCTTATTCTTCTTCCTCCATTCTGTATATATTAGGTCTTTTATTCTGTACTCTTTTGTGTTTCCCTTGACTGCTTTTGTGGATAGTTGATTTTATTTTTGCCTTTTGTTAGTATTTGGTTGGTCTGCTTTCTTTGCTGTGATTTTATTTTCTCTGGTGACATCTATTTAGTGTTAGGAGTGCTTCCATCTAGAGCAGTTCCTTTAAGACACCCTGTAGAGGTGGTTTGTGGGAGGCAAAGTCCCTCAACTTTTGCTTATCTGGAAATTGTTTATTCCTTTCTTCAAATTTAAATGATAATCTTGCTGGATACAGTATTCTTTTTCAAGGCCCTTCTGTTTCATTGCATTAAATATATCATGCCATTCTCTTCTGGCCTGTAAGGTTTCTGTTGAGAAGTCTGATGATAGCCTGATGGGTTTTCCTTTGTAAGTGATCTTTTTTTCTCTCTGGCTGCCTTTAATACCCTGTCCTTGTCTTTGATCTTTGCCATTTTAATTATTATATGTCTTGGTGTTGTCTTCCTTGGGTCCCTTGTGTTGGGAGATCTGTGGGCTTCCATGGTCTGAGAGACTATTTCCTTCCCCATATTGGGGAAGTTTTCAGCAATTATTTATTCAAAGGCACTTTCTATCCATTTTCTCTCTCTTCTTCTTCTGGTACCCCTATAATGTGAATATTGTTCCTTTTGGAATGGTCACACAGTTCTCTTAATATTCTTTCATTTCTAGAGATCCTTTTTTCTCTCTCAGCCTCAGCTTCTCTGTATTCCTGTTCTCTGATTTCTATTCCATTAACAGTCTCTTGCACCTCATCCAGTCTGCTCTTAAGTCCTTCTATTGGTTGTTTCATTTCTATTATCTCCCTCCGGACTTCATCCCTTAGCTCTTGCATATTTCTCTGCAGGTCCATCAGCATAGTTGTGACTTTTATTTTGAGTTCTTTTTCAGGAATATTGGTTATCCCTATCTCACCAGGCCCTCTCTCTGGGGTTGTTTGAGTGATTTTTGACTGGACCAGATTCTTCTGCCTTTTCATGGTGATAGAAGTGATCGCCAGCAGGTGGCGCATGTGTCAGCTGGGAGAACAAAGTCCCTTCCTGCTTGCTGGTCGCTTTGCCATTCTCCGCTGCCTGTGCCAGTTACTGCACACCGGGAGGCAGTCTCTGGGTTAATTCCCTTAGCTGCCATGGGCAGGGCGGCCCTTGGGATAGCCTAGGGCACTGCAGGGGGTTGCAAACACACCGGGTGTGTTCTCCTGCGAGAACGGCACCCCTTTGTTCCCTCCGGACCTTGTGCTGGTTTCCTCTGCCTGTGCCGGGCAGCTGCGTGCTGGGAGAAGACTGTGTGATTGCTGTGGGCAGGGCTGCTCCCTGGCTGGCCTGTAGCAGTGGAGGGGCAGCCGGTTTGCTTGCAGTGCCAGCGGGGGTGGGGGGGGTGGGGTGAATGGCAGGCTGCTTATTGCTGTGAGGGGCTTTGGAGCTGTGTTGCCACCCAGGGAGTTAGGGCTCCTGAAGTTCCTTAAGATTCCCAGCCTGCTCGGCTAAGTGTGCCGGGACGATTTTGTCCACCTGTTAAACCCTTGTTCCTTTAAGACTTTTAAAGTTCCAGCTTTTCTTTTGTCCCAGCGGAGCTGGCTGTGGGGACCTACTCGCAGTCTCCATCTCAGATTTTACTTCTCCGTTTCTCAGGCGATATGTGTCTGTGCTCCCGGTGCAGATCACCAGGGCTGGTTATTTAGCATTCCTGTGCTTCCACTTCTTCCCCACTCTGATTCTTTTCCTCCCGCCAGTGAGCTGGGGTGGGGGGAGTGGTTGGGTCCTGCTGGGTCATGGCTTTGTATCTTACCCTTTTTGTGAGATGCTTTGTTCTCACAGATGTAGGTGTAGACTGGCTATTGTACTGTTCTGGTCTCTCTTTTAGGAATAGTTGTATTTGCTGTATTTTCAAAATATATATGGTTTTGGGTGATTTCCGCCGCCCTGCTCATGCCTCCATCTTGAGTGCCTCCATAAAACTTACTCTTAAACATAAGTCTAAAGTTCTTGGGCCTGTCGCACACTCACTGGCTTCCTGGGAATGCAGAATCACCTAGAGAATGGGAGCAGGTTTCCATCTCCGCTGGGAGCACTGGGGTGAAGATGTGCACCCGCCATATGAGTACAGACCCTGGTCACTGGGACGAGATTCAAGGCCGGGCACGGGGCATGGTCCTGCTGCCAGGTTGAGCGGGCCCATGCCACAGGTTAGCCAACCCTCTGCAGTTCATTGCATCCACAAGATAGTCCTCCCTTCTAAGAAGTGATAGACTTTATATAAATTACTGATAGAATACCTGGGGCTAAGTGTTTTTTGTTTGTTAGCCCTCCATCACTAGTCTATAACCTTCTTGAAGGCAGGGTTGGTGTATCTGACCCCCTGCTCCATCTCGGGGCCTTGCACACTGCTTGTGGCATTGTAGCACTCAGTGTCTCCATGCCGAGCAGATGGACTCTCCCAGGCAGGCCAGAGAGAGCAAAAAAAGTGGACCTCTACTGTGGGCCAGGAGCACACAGTGGGGCAGGCTGGGAAGCCCTGTGGCCCCACCATAAAGGTGTTCCTGTTCTTTAACTTCCAGATGTTCTTGCAGCCCCCAGCCACATGCCTGAGCTTCCGCAGCACCCCGCGGCCCGAGGCTGAACAGCAGCTCCCGCAGAGGCCAGCGCCCAGCTCCCAGCCCCAGCTCGGGGCCAGCCCTCAACTGCAAGGGCAGATGGCCTCTGCCCCAGTGGCTAACCAGCATCTGCTCAAAGACTCGAGTGTGATATCCACCCAGGTAAATGTGGTGCCTCTACACTCGGTCCTTGCCACAGGGTGGACCAGGACCTCTGGGACTCCTGCAGTCTTCATAAACTGGAAGCCTGTGGAGTGGTTCCCTGTGACCAGGGCTCAGTTATAGTGGGCAGGGGGCTCACTCCTTTCCTTTAAGCCACTTTGAAGCCCCCCAGGTTGCACAGGTTTCCTCCTGTGTCTCAGTACTATAGTAAGATCCCTGAAAGGTGTCCTGCAGCTGAAACTCGGTTTTGATCCTGAGCTGGGTTCGAGGTGAATATGGACATTGCAGACTCATCCTGACAGCCACATGTCCCTGCACATATGTCCTCAATCTTCATCTGCTCCTGGTTTTAGTGAGGACATAGGCTATCCATTTCTGTTTAGTGTCCCTTTCCCTGGGGCCCCTCCCAGGCCCCAGATGCCCTGCCTCTCCCACAGACATTACCACTTACCACAAACCACCAGTGACCTTGTACTCTGACAGTCCCTTGTCCATAAATGGCACTGGCATGTAATGGAATTAAGCCCTGAGCCCCTGCTTCTGGAAGACCACAGACCGGGAGGCAGGACCCAGCATCTCATACTCACATATCTAATCACGGATTCTGTACATATCTGCTGAGCTCCTGCCACTCACCAACCTGCAGGGGAACAAGTGTGAATAAGAGGTGTCTGTGACCCCAAGCAGGGACTCTGGGAACATGAACAGATAATGTACAATAGAATGCGGAGGAGTACACGTATAAGGGAGTATTTATTGAGCACTCACTGCGTGCCAGGCACTGAGTTCTAAGCACTGAGGGACAGCAGCAAAAAAAGGAGAAAAAAGGAATCTCCGATCCAAGCAGGGAGAGAGACAAGTGGACATCACAGCATGACAGTGTGGGAACAGGGAAGGTGAGATGGGCCAGAAGGTTAAATAGGGGGCCAGAGAAGGCCTCACTGAGAATACAGTAATTGAGCAAAGACCTTGAGGGGGTGAGAGAATGAGCCATATCAGCATCAGGGGAAGAGTCATCTGCATAGAAGGGTCAGTCAGTGCAAAGGCCCTGAGGTATGGGTCGGCCTCGGCAGTTGGAGAAGCAGCAAGGAGGTTCACATGTCTGGAGTGGAATTGGTGTGGAAAGTAGTTGCATCCATTTGTTGAACACACATTTGTCCCATGCCCGCTGAGAGCCTGGCACTGTCCTAGGCCCAGCAGATTTAAAGAACCCTTGCGGTGCTATCAGTCCAGCGGGGAAGATGGTCACAAGATCAGAATGATTCAAGAAATAGTCATGAGTGCAAAGTTAGAGGAGAGGCCCGCGTGGGTAGGAGAGGTTCTGGCCAGGGTTCCTGGAGAGGTGGCCCCTCTCATTTATTTGGTTGCTCCAGGGCCCGAAGCCGATGAGAAACGCACAGATGATGCCGGGAAGTGGTCCCTTGACGAGCAGCCTGGCGCCCCAGTTCAGCGCTGCCACTGTGCTCCCGCCGGCCCTCAGCCTGACCACGCTTGCATCTGCCGCCCCAGACACCAGCCCATGCCAGCCCAGCCTGGATTTCAGCCACGATCGGCAGCTCAGGTACAGAGCCTGTCCTTGTTTGCAAGGTAACTGAGGCCAAGTTTGACAATATTCAGTTCTGCTGTAGATCGAGGCTGAGTTCAGACAGATTCTAAAGCTCCTGCAGCTGATCTCAGCCAATGACGCAAAAGAAGGCTGGGGTCTGGATGGCCAGAGGAAGTGGCCTGCTGCATTCTTGGTACTCGAAGAACAGAGCAGGAGCGGTGGGGCTCAGGTCAGCCAGAAAGGGCCCAGCCGGGCTGCATGGGTGCAGCCAGCGGCCAGCAGGTCTACAGTCTGGGTGCTTGCTGATCAAAGTTACCCATTTCTCTCTCCTCTGCTCAAAGGCTCCTGCTGAGCCAGCCCATCCAGCCCATGACGCCTGGGTCCTGTGACGCGAGGCAGCCCTCCGAGGCCGGCAGGACTGGACGGCCAACCAAGTAGGTGGCCCCAGGTGGCAGCAGAAGGTGGGAACTGCACTGGGTGGTCTCAGGCAGCAGCTTTCCTTGTGAGTCTCACACAATAGGCGGGTCAGAGTGTGCCCACCCCATCTGAAAAGACTCCTCCCCTTAGCTTTTCTTCCACCGCTTCCCATTTCAGAAGACGAAACTTTGTGTCAGTATGCCACACTTAGAACAGGACCTGAATGACACTCTCAAATATGTCCCCAATTTGTCATCATCTTTGGACATCTTTGCAGGTCTAAATGCTTTCACCCTCGGTAATATCCCAGGAAAACGGAGCCTCGCCTGCTGTGTGGTTCTGGCCCCATGCCACAGGACTGGGAAACCCTACGAGCGGGGGCCCTCCCTTCCCACCCAGACACACGGCCTTCCCTCTCTCCTTTCCCCGAGCTCTTCACTTGAGACTCTCCAGCACTGCAAGCAGCTTTGCTCAGCTGTTTAATTACTAGAGACAAAGGATACTAGAGACATAGGAGCAAATTCTTGAAAAGCTACTGGAAAAATTACTTCTAGCCCTTGGAAATGAAGCAGAAACAGCTATCTCACAGATGTCTTTTTTGTATAAACCGTGGTTTAATTTGTGTCAGAAGTTCACTGGGGCAGTGTTTGCTCATTCGACTTGGCGAGCCCTCGTGCAGAGGCCTCATAGCCACCCCTGGGACCCTCCGCTGCAAGACATTCCTCCCGTGTCCCCCTTCAGCCAGTAGTCATAGCAACAGCCATGGTTACTGGGCATTTCTGAGACTTATATTATTTCTTTTCATCCCCATACAAACCCGCTGATGGTGAGACGGGAATGCACATCTGGGAAGCCGCCCTTACATTCTCTGATGAGGCTTTCAGCTGGGTCAGTGGGGCTGGGGTTGGGATTTTGCCTCCTCTAAGTGAACCAAGTAAGTGGAAACAAAGAATCTCGTTACATCAATTTTCAGAGTTGCTTAAATGCAGTGAAGTAGGAAAAGAGGAAATTCTTTCCTCTGGGAACTATTAAGTGCCATTTTCAGTCAATCCAAGGAACTTCCCCACATCCCTTACCAGCTCTGTAGATATGACCTTCTTCGTGGACATGGCAGAGCCTGCCTTCCACACACACAGGCCTCTTCAGGGTAAGTCTGGAACCCCCAACGCCTGTTACAAATGACCCCACGTGGAGAAATAACGTATCTAAAAATTGAATGCAAAATGGACTTCTCCATAGGGTCTTCCAACAAATGTTTCTCCACAGTATTCCTCAGTGGCCTTCCTCTGTCCCTTGTTAGTGGACCATTATCATCAACACCTGCTTTTTTAAATTGTGGTAGAATATATGTAACATACCATGTACAATTTTATCTAAGTGTTCAGTTCAATGGCATAAAGTATATTCACATCACTGGGCAGCCATTCCCACCATCCAGCTCAACTTCATCTTCTGAACTGAACCTCTGTAGCCATTACACTCTAATTCGCCATCCACCTTCCCCTGCCTCTGGCAACCTCCATTCTACTTTCTGTCACTACGCATTTGACTGCCCTAGGTACCTCATCTAATGAAACCACAGTGTTTGTCTTTTTATGACAGGTTTATTTCACTCAGTATAATGTTCTCGGAGTTCATGTTGTAGCATGTGTCAGAATTTCCTTCCTTTTCAAGGCTGAATAATATTCCACGGTGTGCACGTACCACAATTTGTTTATCCATTCTTCCATCAGTGGACACTCGGGTTGCTTCTACTTTTCGCCTATTGTGGATAATAATGCTGTTTACGTGGTGTGCAAATATCTTTTTGAGTCCCTACTTTCACTTCTTTTGGGCATATACCCAGAAGTGGAATTCCTGGATCAAAAAAATTTCTGTTTAATTTTTTGAGAAACTGTGGCCGCACCATTTTACACTCCCAACAACAGTGCAGAAGGGTTCCAATTTCTCCATCTCCTCACCAACACTTGTTACTTTGTTGGCTTTTTTCTTAATAGCTGGTACAATGGCTGTGAAGTGATACCTCATTTTTATTTTTTTAACTTGAATTTCCCTAATGACTAGCGATGTTAAGCATCTTTTCTTATCCCTATTGCCCATTTGTATCTTTTTCTTTTCCTGTGTGTGTTCAAGCCTTTTGCCCAATTTTTAATTGGGTTGTTTTTGTTGAATTATAGGAATTCTTGTTATATTCTGGGTATCAGTCCCTTACTAGATCTGTGATTTGCAAATACTCTTCATGTGTCCGTTGATGCACCTAAGGTTTTCATTTTGATAAAGTCTCATCTCTCTACCTTTCCTTTTGTTGCTCGTGCACTTGGGGTCATACCAACATCTCCTTCTGAAAGATCTGTTTTCTCCTTTCCGCGTGTGACCAAACAGGTACCCGCAGAGCCCAGCCGTGTTTCAAAACGCAGATGTGCACACGACGAGCAGCAGCGCCTTGCCCCCTGTCCTGCTTATGGGGCGGGCAGTGCTTCACCCCAGCTTCCCTACCACCCAGCAACCACCCCTGCAGCCCGTGCAGGTCCAGCACCAGCCACACTTCGTGCAGGTGGGCACCTGGGCCACCCGCGGGACCTGGGGGACAGGGCCAGCACCACAGCAGGCCTGCCAGGCCTTTCCTCCCTCACTTTTAGAGGGAAACTTATCCTCAGTACCAAGATCAGCCCCGGAAGATTTGTATTTGAATTCTTATAAGTTTATAATGCTTAAAATTTATAAAGTTTATGTATATATAGTATGAGAAAACTAGAATCAGTTATTAAGCCTCATATAGTTATGTGCTAAAAAGACCCATTTTTTAAAAGTAATTTTTATTTGGGTGTCCATAATTTTTAGAGCAAATATCAGACACCAATTACTGTGCCTGCTGGGTTTGTGTGTTTATACATAACGTCTCATACAAATACAAGGTTAAATCATGTGTATTAAAGATTCATCAGACTTCCTTAACACATATGATGTGGCATGAAGTTGGGGCTTTTAAATAAAGTGTGGGGCACGTTCACACGAGGTCCCTATTCCCAGCAGTGCCTAATTCACCGAAGGAGAGAGTGAGAGCCAGTGGCTGGGGTTTCAGGTGGGATGGAAGCATCTGCTTGGGCTCTGGCCTTCCCTCCCATGTGTGCCTGGGGCTCCCCTTCCCAGCGTGACCCTGTCCAATGGGGTCCCCTCCCAGCCTCCATCCCCCACTTCTGTGCAGGACATGGCTCTCTCCTCACTTCACCTGACCTATTGGGCACCTTCAAAGCCACAGGAGTGCGCAGTGAGACATTTCAAGGACAGTGGGGTACAGGGGAAAAGGGTCATTCCTGAAGATCTAGAATGTACTTTAATGCCAGACTATCTGTGGTATATATACTTTTCAAATCTCCCTGATCTCAAGTATAATGGGAGTCACCTCAAGACTTCACCTTAGCACTTCTTGTTAGTGTGCAAGACACAGAAGTGGCTTCAGACAGGAACTGATGAAGTAGAAAGGCAAGGATGGTCTGGGGGCAGTAGGGGGCCTCTCAGGATTTCTTCAGCCACAGCAATAAAGGTGTTTGCAGGCACCGGTTCCAGACCTAAGGGTACAAAGAGCACTTAGGCCTCCTCACTGCCATCAAGGGCCCTCATGGTGCAGTGTGGGGAAAAGGGATGTCGCAGACAGCAGCCAGGCTCTAGGTTAATGCCAAGTGACAGCACTGTAGCTAAGAGGCCTTGGTGGAAGGACTCGGGGACCCCACCTGCCGAGCTAGACATTTGGGAAACGCTCAAAGTGCGGGTGCATGAGTGAAGGTGAAGAGACAGTGTTCCAGCAAGAGACCCAGCCTGAGCAAAATTGAAGGGGCAGATGTGCCTAGGCAGCCTCGAATACAGGGTGGCCTGGCTACTCGAGGGGAAGATCTCATGGATGGGACTAGTGGGAGATAAGATGAAAGGTTCCAAAGTTAGGGTTTGACCTGTGGAAGTTTCTGAGCTTTAAAGTAGGGTGCTTCCTGCTAGACACTGGTGAATGGCAGTACCTAGAAGTATTTTCAGAATCAGGAACCACTGTGCACAGGATGCAGCCTGCATGCGTGTTTGGATTCTGCCCTGTCGGTTATCTATGTGTGGGTTCAGGTTGCAACATCCAAAACATACAGGACACATACAGAGCACCAGCCCACATTCAGGGAACCATTCCCACAGCCTGGTCCCAAGCCCAGGGGGCCAGAAGGAATCCGTCATGCTGGCAGGGACGCTGGCTTCAGGGTTCACTCCCATCTGGCAGAGCTCAGCTTCCTTTCGTCCCCACCCCACCCTCCCACCAGAGGGCTGCCCCAGCCCCAGCGCCTGCCCCCAGCTGTGAACTGGAGTCCCGCACCTGCACCCATCTGCGGGGCTGCCCCGGGGGTGCAGCTGAACCGCAGAACCTCCTCTGGAGCCCTTTCTCTTTTCTTCCCAGGTGCAGACGCCAACCTCTTTGCACAGTGAGCACCAGGACTCGCTACTTCTCTCCACCTACTCGCAACAGCCCGGGACTCTGGCCTACCCCCCGCAGCCCTCACCCCCACGCCCCCCTCGCAGGCTCAGCGGCCTGTCCGAGGCCTCGGGCCTCCAGCAGCTGCCCCGGTAGTGCCCAGCACCCCAGATGGGTCACACTCAGCTTTAGCCAATGGATGGATGACCCAGGGTGGCCACGGGGGCTTGGGAGGGGAGTTTGACCCTTGGCTTCCCTGCACACTGCATACATTTCAGAACTCCTGATGGTACCCATGTCCGGGGCGCAGCAGCTGGCACATGGAAAAGGTTCAGGAACAGGAATGGTGGCCGGGTTTCCCTTGCCTCTGAGCTTCTGGGGCACACTCTGCAGCCATGCTGGGCGGGAGCCCAGTGCCCCACAGAAGTGTTGTCACTCAGTTCACTTTAGCCGATGGTGCATCTCGCCACATCCTCCCGAGAGCATGCTGTTCACTAGCCAGCTGTGGCCTGTCCACATGGGCTAGCTGGACTGCACTCTCTGGATCGCCTTGCCTTTGCATTGGAGAAGCACTGGGTCAGGGATCTGTTAGAGAGATGAAAGAGTTCATTATTTTTAAATGCTTGTTTTCATTTTAATTTGCACAGCTGCACAGAGGAGATAATGCAGGCACTATCAGTTTTTAAAAATAAGTTCTGGTGATTTCATTTGGAAACCACAGTAACAAAATCAGCCTACCAATCAGATTGCAAAGCCGGTGGTTATTAAGCAGGCTGCAGACCCATACCTGCTGGCCTACATCCTAATGGAATGAGGCTCCCAACACCATGTTTTAACCCTAAATAAAACACTGGACTGTTTCCTGTTTACTTCGTTGATTGCAACTACAAAGACAGGCTCAAAGCAAAGCACAATCCTGCAGCTGATACTCGAGAATTCTGATGAGAACTCTAGAACTATGTGGGAGACAGGCCTGTGGAACACCTGCTCCCCAAGGAAACCCCACCGTGAGCTGGCCCTTTGGGTGAGAATGCTGCATCTTTCTAAATATCTTTCATGATAAGATCGAGGATTGGATTTTCCTTTTCAGAATGCACTTTGCTTTTTTTGTATGTTTTGTTATGTTGAGATGTTTCTAAAGGAAAAGATTTTATGTAATTATAAGACAAAGTGTAGTGAATTGTACAGCTGTTGTAATAATGACCTATTTCTATATAAAATAAAATTGTATGGGTTATGTGTAAATTATTTTATATCTGAGACACCCGTTCCTTTCCCAAATATAAAAGTTTTCTTGTGTTTTTCTGTGACTGGACATTTTGTAATAAATTAACAAATTTGTACAATTTTCTCTGGAGGCTGTTTCTGTCCCTTGTTACATACATGCATACATACATCTTTGCATCAGTTGACTTTTTTTTTTTTCAAGATGTGTCTAAGGATAGTCAAAAGATACGGAAAAGATGGAAGCAAGCCCTGAAGAGGCCAGATAATGGCATTAGGCTTTTTGAGCTGCAACGTGTATCAGCCTATCAGGTTTCAGAACTTTATATTAAAGGTTGCACCACAAAAAAAAAAAACAGGGGCTCACTGCAGAAATGACAGCAAAAGTTCCTGGAACATCTCAACTCTAGAGATGATGGTAGTCTGTGAAGACGACCAGGAGGACATTTGGCACCTAAGCAGTCACAGCCTGTAATTAAACTCACTGGGGTTGGAGCTCCCTGGACTCCAACACTGAGAAATCAGTGACATGCACAGGGCTTGTGTGTCTGTGTGTGAGACGTGTACACAGGTCATGTTGTTGGGGGGACACAGAACACCAGCCTCTCAGGCTGCTGCCAACCTCAGACAGTCCCCTTTACCCATGAGGCATCATTCATGCTGATGTGAGGGGACCTGGGGTTTTATTATTCACACAACTGCTGTATTCCTGAAAAGTAAGTCTACGCATTTTGTATGCACTATGATCATTTCCTCTTCAAAGGAACTAGATATGAACCCTCCTAAAACAAAAAGTGTGTGAAACTGGATGAACTTTTTCATAATTGAACTGTTTTATAAATTCAAATACTTGTAAACCCAATTTTTCTCTAACATTATATTTTAATTGGCTGTCAGAATCCTTACTTTTAAGTAGAACAAGATTTTTAATGTAAACAGCATATTGTCCTAGGGTTTTCTAGCTGGAAGCGTTTGGAGAGGGTGGAGTGTGCCGTGCTGCTAATTTAATTGGGGTTTGCTTCAGTCTTACACGTTTTCAGAATCTGTATAAACTCAGAAAACTTACTGTGTGGTATTTCTTTAAACCCACATAACATGAGAAGTTCAATCCTTATGCTTTTGATTCATTAAATTTTCATTAAAAGACTATTTTGCAACCCTCTCCTATTTCCAGAAAACCACGACCTTTCTATTTGGAAAATTAGAGAGTCTTGGCTCTTGAGGAAGTGACTGAAATTTGAACTCTGGAATATACCAAGTCTTAGATCTTCTATCTAATGGCAACTAAAGTTGATTACGTTAAAATTTTTGTTTATACAGGCAACATGGTGACCTGGTCAACTAGTAGATCTAAGCCATGACATTCTGCAGTCCTGCCAAAATTATTCTCATAAAATTTGGGTGTTTGGGTCAAAATTGCTTCAATTTCTCTTTATGAGAAGCCTAAAAGTTTTAGCCATTAATAAACTAGAAAAATAACTAAATTAGATGCTCCAGAGAAATGCACTATGTGGGTTTTTGGACAGTCATGTATGAACTTCACACAACATACATATGCAATACAAATAACATTTCTATAAGTATAACATGGTTCTTTCAATGGCTGAAACATATAGGCTTATAATTTTGCAAAACAGCTTTATTTTTCCAGGGAAGAAAGCTCATTAGAAACAAAAGGAAATCTCTCTTAGTATTTTTGGCAGACTAGCCAATACCCAGTTGTGGGGGAAGGAGGGTAACCCTTCAGCACATTCACTAAATTAATACATGCCTTAAAATGTATATTCAAATGTTGGGCTACCGCTTCATACACCCTTGAAAGGTCCTGAGTTCAACTCAGCATGTGACTCAATTCCCTTTAAAGTCATCTGCCCCCACCCCAACATCCCATCTCTTTCTGTGGACCTTCATTCATGGTTGTGGCATATGAAAGGGGCCCCGCTGCCCACTTCCGCTGGATCACAGCCTCCTCCGCGAACCCCCAGGCGCTGGTCCGCCCACACGCTCCAGGACACATTTTCTTTTAGCACCTTCTTCACCACCACATCCTTTTCCTTTTAAAAACCTTTCAGGGGCTCTTGGGAAGTTCTACTGGACCTTCCTGGATTTTAGCCCTGCACAAAACTGCCAAGGCGGAACCCTCCAGCCCCTTACGGTTTGACGCCTCCCAAGACTGTTGAGGACTGGGACGTAACCTCTCCACTTCTTCCTTGCTGCCCCCACAGGAAAGCATTCATATCTTTCATTTTAAGGATTCTTCAGTAATCATGAAAAGTAAAGTCATGGGTGAGAAGCACAGCTAACGAGCACTGGAGAGGTAAAAAGCACACGAAGTTCATCCTAGTGGCTCTGGTCTCCGGGAGGCCAGCAATGACTGACTGGCATGACCCGAGGCTTGCAAGGAAAGGAGAAGCTAGAAGAGCCTGCAGGGCTGGATGGGAACCTGAGAGACCGAGGCAGGCCAGGGATTTTCAGTCCTTCAAACCAGTTTGAGCAGTATATGCCTGCTCAACATTTACTTGGAGTCACAGAGTTGACATCTGAGTGGACCATTTTGTAGATTTCCACTAGAAGGGTCTGTTTGCTTCACCAAGAAGTAGGCTTTACTCACATTCCATCAGCTTGACCCAATTCCCTTTAAACTTGCATGTTTCAGATGAGGAAAATAACACGGCCAACAAAGTCAGCAGAGAACTCTCGGGCCCCTCCCCTTCTCACTCCTCTGGGCTCCTTTCACCCTGCTTGCTGTGCACACCGAAATGCCACATATACGGGAGCAAAATAGTATAAATTGCTTCCCTTGCTTGTGCTCGGGGCTCAGAACTTCGGAGATTACTCTCCTCTGAGCCCGCTGGTGTGAAATAAACCTCCACCCTCCAAGACCTCCGAGTGCCGCTTGGTTCTTCCATCAGCGATCCAGTCCAGGCTTTCCATAACATTTCCATGCAAACTTGAGTCAGCTGGCACCAGGCTTCTGATCTATGATGATACTATCCCTCCTTATGGATGGTGCCCAGGGTCACCTCGGTGCTCAGTTCCCTTCTAGATGCTGTGAGCCAGTTACAAAGGGCAGGATCACACCTGCAGAGAGTGGGAGTAGGGGGCCAGGATCAGAGAAGTTATCCCAAAGGGTCATTAAGGTATGAAAGGCCCTAGGCAAGTTTCAGGTGCTTGAGCCCAAGGAAGAGAATAAATAGGCAGTGTGAGGAGAGAAGAAAAGGAGACGGGAGCAAGTGTCATTAGGTCCAAACAAACTGCAACTCCCCTTCTTCCTTGTTAGCAGAACCCTAATTTTGTGTGAGACAGCAATGTGTGTTAGCCAGGCCAAAAAAAAACATCACTAGGCTAAGGGAATCATGGCTAACCCATTTACCCTTGGCTGGTGTTTACTTTCTCAGCCATGATCCGAAGGGAGGCTCAATACTAGCCAATGACTGGTGGAAAGACGCTAGGGGTTTCTGGAAAGGCCCTTGTTTTCTGACGCGGCAGAAGGGGAGAGTTTGCCTGTCCACCTCCACCTCCTGCTTTGACTACAGTTAGGAAATGTAGAGGTGCAGCATTCATCCTGTTACAAGCCGGAAAGGCGTCATCAAACGGGAGTGGTTGCTACAGCCAACATGAGGTCAGAAGACTCCCATGTTTCTCAGGATGAAATCCCCAGATGTCTAGGATGTAGCTTTTGTTTACTGCGAATCCTTGATATTAGTTGCCTCCTGACTACTCCTTACCGGGGCCTTGAGTTCTGCCTACCTGCGTCCCACTAAGTCCTGCCTCACACACATGATCAAAGAGCCCCTGCTACAGCGCTGAAGCGTGCCTACAGCCTTCCTGTCGTGGACACGGTGAGCACCCACCAGCGAGCTGTATTTTGGTCATCTGCAGGATGCCAGCCCTGCGCGACGCTGCGCACAGGTTCAGGTAAGGGTGGCCGAATCAATGAGAGACTGGGAAAAACAAAAGAGCAGCTCCTCCCGTACCGGCTCCCATCCGACGGTGGCTCTCTCTCAAGACTTAAGACAAAACCCTCGAATCCCTCCTGCCCCTCCCACGCGCGGAGCAGGAGGAAACTCCGCCGCAGTGAGCAGAGTGCACGGAGATACACACCGGGGCGCGCTGCATGAGCGCGCAGCGGGCCGCCGACGCTCAGTCCCGCTCGCCTTCCACGGATCGCGCGGAATACGTCAGGTACGTAAGAGCCGCTTGCACCGCGTCTCCTCCCCTTCCAATCCCACCTCCAACGCCCGCCGCCTCCAGGCGACCCGGAAGTTGTAGTCGCGGCGCTGCTTCCGTCTCCCACAATACGTTGCGCTTTTCCTTCCTAACCTGGGCCCAGCAGAGTAAGTGAGGGCGCTGGGCACCGGTTTCAGGAATCTGGTTCCATCCCCGCCAGGGAGTGTGCTGACCGGGACAACGGGCTCTCTCCTGAACCGGCCCGAGGCTCCGCGTCCCGGGGGGAAGGGAATCCACGCTACGTTTAAAGGCTCCCGTAGCCGGGGAGGGAGAGCGGCCAGGCGTGGAGCAGGCGGGGCCGCAGGGGTTTCCGGGGTGGGGGCATCTGCGGGGCGCGGATGCTTGGACCCGGGGTGGGCGGCTTGGCTTAGCCCAGACCCGGGGCTTCAGGGCACGGCCGGACACTGCACCCGGATGCGTCCCGCTCTGGTCTGAGCCTGCTCGTCTCCTTGGTTTAGATGGCTCCTGCAAAGAAGGGTGGCGAGAAGAAGAAGGGCCGTTCCGCCATCAACGAGGTAGTGACCAGGGAATACACCATCAACATTCACAAGCGCATCCATGGAGTGTGAGTATCCTTGCACTTGGCCAGACGCCCTGCTTGCACGGGCTTCCGACCTCAGCGTCCGGTGTCACTGAGGTGTGCCCAATACTTGAAGGCTGGGTGCTCAGAAATTAAACATTTCTTAATATTCGCAAATCTTTATTCCGAAGACCCTATTTAAGATTTATAGGGTTTAACGTGTGATGCTCAGAGGTTCGTGATTGGAAACGCGCCATTGACTAGTAAAGCTCTGGGAGAGCCGGTTGGGAAAACTTGGTGGTGATGAAATCATTCCACTCCGTGCTTTGCATTTGAATGCGACCTGGGCAGGCAAAAGGATGAAAGACGTGGGTAGGAGAGAAAGCAACCGTAAATGTGAACACTTACATGGGATGGCTTTAGCCTTCTGACCCACACAGATACTTGCCCTCTGTAATAATTGGTGTTGGTTGAGTTGTAAGACCAGAAGTGGACCAGAGAGAGAGAGAGAAAGAATGTGTTGGTGGAGTTGTAGGGCAGTGTTTGTTTTTGAAGATGCTGGGGGAGTGGATTTGTGATGTACAGGAAGATGGAGAGTGATAGCAAATGATCTAGTCCTTGGTTTTTGCTCTGGAATTTGGGTTTTAGTTTTTAAGTTTAGTGAGTTTCTCCCTTTTTCTAAATAGTGCTTACAGCTGAAAATGGAGACCAAATCTCTCGAGTATACTGTGGAGTATTTTCAGTAGCAAATGTCACATAGCAAAATACTCGGGCACCAGCCTGAGCAGCAGAATTTCTTGCACGTCACTGGGCAGTCCTCGTCTCGAGGCAGCTGATTTTGCAACGGATTTAAATGTGCAGTGGTGTCCACGTTGGGCCAGGCGCTTCAGCTCTGCATTCCCAGCCTAGTGATGACTGTGTAAGCATGTCTTACTTGGGATCTCTGGGTGGCTTCCGGGTCAAAGATCACTGCCTTTTCTGTGCACTGACACCGCTTGTGAAGAAGCATGTCCCTCCCCAGACCCCTTTATTTGGGGCAGGCATGCACTTCGGGGGCTTATCCAGCACTTAACTGTCGTGGGCGCTGCGGATCTGCAGGGAACCAGAAAGCCTACTTAGTGGAGCAAGTTGGGCAGCAAGATTTAGATATAAAGCAGTAAGAAGTGCCAAGTGGAAAGGGTGCTGTTTTAAAGGCCACACAGATAATGGGATGTTTGGAAAGTGTGCTGTGAGCCATTACAGGTGATGAAGTCTTTCAGATACTTTGTGCTTTGTCACAAAATCCCCGAGTGGAGACCTACATGGTACTCAATCCTTTGGTCATTTCTCAGTCCTGACTTGATTGGCGGCAACTGGCAGTTCATTCTTCTGTAGAAAATGCTTTATTCATTTTATGTCCAAAGATCCCACACTTCTACCTGCTCCTTCTCGTTCTCTCTTGTTGCTTCCTCCTCACACCCCATCGTCTTAATGTTGAGTCCCAGGGCTCAGTCCCTCTGTTTTCCATCTACGCTTGGTAACAGCAATTAGTCTTAGGGCCTCAAATGTCCAACTCCTGTTAACATCTCCACTTGGGTGTTTATAGGCCTCTCAGACTTAACATGGCTCCAAACCAAACTCCTGGTGTCCATCGCCACCACTAACCTTTCTGTTTCTCTCATGGCCTTCCCTGTTTCACTGTGCGCAAGTGAGCGTGTCCTGATGGCTCTGCCTTCCACTGTCAGGCCCGCTGCACTGGTCCCACCACCATTGTCTCTGTTGGATGGTTCCAGTTAGCAGCTCCTGGTTCCGTCCCGGCCCCCAAACACCTGGTCTGTCCTCACACCCTCCATTGGCTTCCCATCTCACTCAGAGTAAAAGGCAAAGTTCTTCCTGCGTTTCAACAGAGCTGGGCACTTACTTTCTTAATCATACCAGGCGTGTACCTGTTTCAGGGTAACTGGTTTTATTTTTACTTTTTTCCCTCTGCCTGAATGCTTTTCTCGGATCCCTGAGTGGCTTCTATCATTACCATAGATTTTTATTCCATATCTCCTTGGCTGTCTTACTTAAACATGCAGTTTGATGTACTCCGTGTGTCACCCACCTAAGCTATGAGAAGAACAGGTTTAGTCTGTTCTAGCTACTGCTGTTGTTTCTAGCACGTTTTATTTCTAGCTGCTTAAGTATTTGTGTGAGTGAAGTGCAGTTGCTTGATATACTCTAGAAATCTAGAAATAAGGTGGCTGGCAAGGGTAGAACAAAGGGAATAGGGAGAGGCATGGTAGAGCAGAGTCAAAGTGAAGTGGGCAGTCATGTTGTAGGCCACGGGAAGTCACAAAGGTCTTAGAGAAGAATTCTGTCGCTTTGGCATGCTCCGTGTGTTAGTGTTCCTGGATTTCATAGGTTTGCTTCGTCTAACACAAGTGTGGGGCCCTGTGAAGTGCCAGGCACTGTGCCCTGGGTTACAGAGGGGAGTACTCGCCATGGCCTCTTCCTGATGTCCAGTGCTGGCGTGTTGGAATACCACTTTATACTTTGGTCCTTGCCCCACATGGAATGGCCTTCACTTATCCAAATGCTTGATCATTTAAACTCATAGTAAAGTTTTACTTTTTCACATTATTTATTTAATTGAAAGCATGAAATTCAAATGAGTTTATGTACCCTTACCTAAACAATAGGTTCATAGTACCTGACTCAGAGTCAGAACAGACATGAGACAGTGACAAGGGGCTGGCACATCCTGTCAGCTTCATAGAATGGGCGATTCTCCTCAGACTCCTTGAGGGAAAATCTGTTTCATGCTCCTGCCCTTTAAGCATTGAATGATCTCCAAAGCATGCATGTCTTAAGATGTGACAAATAACTCCATATGACCTGAGGACAGTTACTTAAGTGCTGTGTACTTTCTGTGAAGGGGTATTCTAACATCATTCTTTGATTATATTGTCCTTGGGAAGTGGTATTCTTAGACCTTGTGCGTGTTTTTATCAGGAAAGGGTTGACCAGTGTGCATACTAGCATCTCCTGAGTGTCATATAATGAGCCTTGACTGTACATCAGTCAGATTGGGTTGTATAAATCTTCTGTGTCCCCAGTATTAACACTAGGTGCTGGGCATTACAGTGGTGAAGAAAAGGCTTTTTCCTGCCTTGTTATGGTTTGGTTTAGATTTGTTTTATGAAAATAGGACATCCTCTGTTACGTGTTCCATTTAGTTTTGTACCCACGTAATTCCTTTTATATTTGAATCTCAGAGGTTTCAAGAAGCGTGCCCCTCGGGCACTCAAAGAGATCCGGAAATTTGCCGTGAAGGAGATGGGAACTCCAGATGTGCGCATTGACACCAGGCTCAACAAAGCTGTCTGGGCTAAAGGAATAAGGTGCTAAAGTTACCTGTGTTACCTGACTTTACACAGTCACACTGGCTCAACCAACTCATCCCACAGTCTGTATGTCAGTCATTAGCTAATGCACATGGAAGTATTAAATTATGACAGTAACTCCAGGTGGGGCAGAGTCTGCAGGGAAGCCCTGTGATGTGGCATTTGAACAGAGACCCCAGTGATGAGTGAGCAGCAGTGTGAGGATCTGTACGAGCACTGCAGAGAGAGTCAAACTTCATATGACCCGGGGGCAGAGGTCAGCCTAGGTGGAGTGGAGTAAGTGACTTGAACAACAGTGAATGATGGTGGACAGTTGGGCGGGGGGCAGATGTGGGTCTTACAGGTCAAGGCAAAGACAAGTGGGCAGTTTTACCCACACTCCTCCACACTGCCGGCTCTCACTCCTGGGGTTGCCACAGGCCAAGGATTCCACTAAACATCCCACAGCACGCAAGGTCGCATCCGCCCCACAAGGAGCGGTCCCACCCAGGTTTAGCAGTGCTGAGATTCAGACCCTGCTTAATTAAGCAGAAAGATGGTTTTTACAGTAGAGGGCTATAGAAGGGCCAGGGCCAAAGTGGGCCCAGCTAAGGGGATTGGTGCTGGCGTGGACTGAGTGGTTGTATGAGGCTGGACCAGGGTGCGGGGGACTGTAGTGTTTTATTGTTAGGGTTGGTGGGATAACGGAGCTGATGCAGCCCTGCAAGGGGCCAGCACTGAGGGTTTGTCTGATAAAGGAGCCACCAGCGACCTCCCTTGAGATGGGGGGAGTGGTATCACGTGAGCCAGGAGAACTCCTGAGTGTCCGGACACCTGGTGTCCTTGGATCCATGAAAGGAGAGAGAGCCAGCCCTAATGCTGCTACTGAGAGGTTGGGTAAGGTGACACGAGGAATTACTGTGCACAGGGTGGGGAAACTGAACATTTAATCATCTTACGTGTTCAGTATGGCCCATGGAGTTTTTAGTGATGGTCCAGATTGAAGTTTTAAAAGATAATCCCGTAACCAGGACTTGGGTGTTGGTGATACAGGGAAAAGAACTGGCGTGTTTGCGCCCACATTTCTCTGTAAGTTAGGTATCGGTGGCAGCTGCCTGCCAAGACATAAACATTTAATGTCCACCTATGGCTGTTTATCTTCCATGGAACTGATAGACACGAGTGACTGATGGATCAGGATAGGACAAGGATGTTATGGAAGTGGGGTGGGGAATGTGAATAGAGCTGGCGTTGACTTTAGCAGAATTTTAATTTTTATTAGGAACGTCCCATACCGTATCCGTGTGCGGTTGTCCAGAAAACGTAATGAGGATGAAGATTCCCCAAACAAGCTCTATACGTTGGTTACCTATGTCCCTGTCACCACCTTCAAAAGTAAGTTTTACTCCATCCCACAAAGCACTTAAATTAGAAAATACCCTTGGCTGTTTTATAATGTGCATTTATCTGTCCAACACCTGTTTGCCTGGCATCCTTCCAGTAGGGAGGCTGAGTGGTTCCCTATGCAGAGCAGGCAACATGGGGAAACCCTTTTTTAATTGGGTCACAGTGTAGAAAAACGCAGAAGGATACAAAACAGGTTCATACCTTAGTAGTAAAAAGGCCATATGGAATACTATTACTTGCCTAAACCCTTCCAGAAAAGGTTTCTGGAGTGTTAAAGTAAAATGTGGTGTGTGGGTATGGAAGTTGACTGGCTATTGCTTTTTTTGTTCCCCCAGATCTACAGACAGTTAATGTGGATGAGAATTAACAGCTGATTATCAAATAAAGTTAAAAAACTGCATTCAGGTTTGATTTTCTACTTGCTATGCAATGTGTTTGTATATCTTAAAGTAAGATCCCAATTATAAGATCATTTGGAGAGCTTTTCCTAAATACTACACAGGCACCCTTTGTCCCCAGTTCCTGGACGTTTCTATTTAGACAGGGCCGAAAAAGGTTTTTTAAGGTGATGTTGAAGTTCTGCGTGGCTTGAGAATGACTCTGGGTATTTGTATATAGGTTGCAGCCTGCTTGCATGTTTGAATTCTGCCATGTCGATTACTTACTTGTGGGCTCGGGTTCCAACATCCAAAACCATATGGCACATGCAGAGCACCAGCCCACATTTCAGGGAACCATTCCCACAGCCTGGTCCCAAGCCCAGGGGGCCTGAAGGAATCCCTTGTGCTGGCAGGGAGGCTGGCTTCAGGGTTTACTTCCGTCTGGCAGAGCTCAGCTTCCTCTCTCCACACCAACCCTACTGCCAGGGTGCTGCCCTATCCCCAGCACCAGCCCCCAGCTGGAACTGGAGTCCTGCACCTGCCCCCATCTGCGGGGCCACCGCAGGGATGCAGGTGAGGAGAAGCTGAAGCGCAGAACCTCCTCCAGAACCTTTTATCTTCACACGTGCAGACACCAACCTTTTTGCACAGTGAGCACCAGGACTCACTACTTCTCTCCACCTACTCGCAACAACTGGGACCCCGCAGCCCTCACCCCCACCACCGCCTCGCAGGCTCAACAGCCTGTCCAAGTCCTCAGGCCTCGAGCAGCTGCCCTGGTAGTGCCCAGCACCCAGCTGGGTCAGTGGCACTCAGCTTTAACCAGTGGATGTATGACCCAGGGTGGCCATGGGGGCTTGGGAGGGGAGTTTGACCCTTGGCTTCCCTGCACACTGCATACATTTCAGAACTCCTGATGGTACCCATGTCCGGGGCGCAGCAGCTGGCACATGGAAAAGGTTCAGGAACAGGAATGGTGGCCGGGTTTCCCTTGCCTCTGAGCTTCTAGGGCACACTCTGCAGCCATGCTGGGCGGGAGCCCAGTGCCCCACAGAAGTGTTGTCACTCAGTTCACTTTAGCTGATGGTGCATCTCACCACATCCTCCCGAGAGCATGCTGGTGACTAGCCAGCCGTGGCCTGTCCACATGTGCTAGCTGGACTGCACTCTCTGGATCGCCTTGCCTTTGCATTGGAGAAGCACTGGGTTGGATCTGTTACAGAGATCAAAGATAAATCTTCATTTTTTTAAAATGGTTTTCATTTTAATTTGCAAAGCTGCACAGAGGAGAGAGCGCAGGCACTTTCAATTTTTTTTAAAGTTCTGGCTTCATTTGGAAACCACAGTAACAAAATCAGCCCACCAGTCAGATAGCAAAGCCAGTGGTTATTAAGCAGGCTGCAGGCCCGTATCTGCTGGCCTACACCCTAATGGAATGAGGCTCTTCACCCAACACCATTGTTTTTCCTCTAAGTAAAACCCTGGACTGTTTCCTGTTTACTTTGTTGATTGCAACTACAAATACAGACTCAAAGCAAAGCACAATCATGCAGCTGATATTCGAGAATTCTGTTGAGAACTCTAGGACTACGTGGGAGAGGTTCACTGGCCAGACAGGACTGTGGAGCATGTGGTCCCCAAGGAAACCCAGTCATGAGCTGGCCCTTTGGGTGAGAATGGTGCATCTTTCCACATGCCTTTCATGATAAGATTGAGGATTGGATTTTCCATTTCAGAATGCATTTTGCTTTTTTTTTGTATGTTTTGTTATGTTGAGATGTTTCTAAAGGAAAAGATATTATGTAATTATAAGACAAAGTATAGTGAATTGTACAGCTGTTGTAATAATGACCTATTTCTATATAAAATAAAATTGTATGCATTATGTGTAAATTATTTTATATCCAAGACACCAGTTCCTTTCCAAAATATTTTCTTGTATTTTTCTGTGAGTGGACATCTTGTAATTAACAAATTTGTACAATTTTCTCTGGACATAGTTTCTGTCCCTTGTTATACGTGCATGCATGTTTTTTCATATGAACTTTAAATTTCAAGATGTGTCTAAGGATAGTCGAAGATATGGAAAAGACAGAAACATGTTTGCCCTGAAGAAGCTGGGTAATGGCATTAGGATTTTTGACCTGCAATGTGTATCAGCCTATCAGTTTTCAGAACTTTATATTAAAGGTTGCACCACAAAAAAGCAGTGGTTCACTGTAGAAATGACAAAAAAAGTTCCTGGAACATCTCAACCTTAGAGATGATGGTAGTCTGTGAAGACGACCAGGAGGACATTTGGCACCTAAGCAGTCACAGCCTGTAATTAAACTCACCTAGGTTGGAGCTCCCTGGACTGCAGCACTGAGAAATCAGTGACATGCACAGGATTTGTGTGTCTGTGCATGAGACATGTACACGGGTTATGTTGATTGGGGGAGACAAAGCAGCAGCCTCTCAGGCTTCTGTCAACTACAGACAGTCCCAACTACAGACGTGAGGCATCATGCTAATGTGAGGGGATCTGGGATTTTATTATTCACACAATTGCTGTATTCCTGAAAAGTAAATCTAAATACTTTGTACTCAGTATGACCATTTCCTCTTTAAAGGAACTACACATGACCCTCCTAAAACAGAAAGTGTGTCGAGATTAAAGATGGCAGCATGAGAGGTGAGACAAAACTCCCCAAATCACATATAATATGAAAATACAGTTAATACAATTAATCCTGAAAAAGCAACAGGAAAGAAGGCTGTGCCACACTGCCTACACCTGGAGAAAAGAACAGACCTCATGGAACAGGGTAAAGTACCAAAGCCGTGATACTGTAGGACCCAAGCCCTTCCCCCACTCCAGCTCACTGGCGGGGGGAAGAGAAACTGAGTGGGGAGAAGGTGGAAGCCTAGGACTGCTGAACACCCAACCCTGGACATCTGCTTTGGGAGCACGAACCTACATTACATTGTGCTCTGGGCATTAGTGGGATTGGAAAGCAAAGACGGGCAGAATACTTGGAGAGGCTGAGATGCCAGTGACTTGTGGAAAATGGATCCACAGCTGGCCGCTGTGGGACAAAAGAAAGACAGGCAGTCTGAGAAGAATTTCTAACAATGAGAGGGCTACTAAAGGGTCAAGAATTGCAGAGAGCTTGCTGCTCAGGAGAAAGGACAGGTAGACAAAATTGTCTGAGTGCACTGGGCTGAGCAGGTTGTGAACTTTCAGGAGTTTCAGGTGCTACATCCCCCTGGCTGGCTAAGCAGCTCTGAGGCACGTTACCATGACACAGCCTGCTGTGCATTCCTCCTGGCTGGCACCAGCTTACAAACCAGGTGCCGTTGCCATTGAGCCAGGCCAGCCAGAGGGAGGCCACACCTACAGCAGCTACAAGAGCAAAGCAGAGACATTTCCCTGCACACTAAGCCCACTGGCCCTGGCAGTGGAGACAGTCACTGCAGCTGGGAAGCAGGAAACCGTTCTCTACACCCAACAGGCAAAGCACTGCTCGCCTGCGACCTCTGCCATCCCTCCAGAGTCTGAGCACCTCCAGAAACTAGAGCTTCTGGGCACTAGAGGACGCCACATACAAATATGAGACGTCAAATGAACCACATTCGAACCAAAATCTCAAAACACCAGAAAGAGGGCAAAGTGAAACAACTCATCAATCTGCCTGAGATTTCAAAATAAAAATAAATATGCTCACAGAGGTACATAAAATTATTTAAAAACTCATGGAAGAATTCAGGAATGAGCTTCAATTGTTAGAGAATACAGTATCTGAAACGAAACATAACAATGGAGGGATTTAAAAGCAGATGGGATAAAGTAGCAGAGAGGGTTAATGAAATAGAAATTACAGAACAGAATACAAAGAAGCTGAGGCACAGAGAGAAAAAAGGATCTCTAGGAATGGAAGAATATTGAGAGAAGTATGTGACCAATCCAAATGGAACAATATTCATATTAGAGGGGTACCAGAAGCAGAAAAGAAAGAAAAAGGTATAGAAAGAGCCTTTCAGGAGGTAATTCCTGAGAATTTCCCCAATCTGGGGAGGGAGATAGTCCCTCAGGCCATGGAGGTGAGCAGATCTCCCAACAAAAGGGACCCAAAGAGAACACCACCAAGACATATAATAATTAAAATGGCAAAGATCAAGGATAAGGACAGACTATTAAAAGCAGCCAGAGAGAGAAAAATTAAACATACAAAGGAAAACCCATCAGGTTATCATCAGAATTCTCACAGAAACCTTACAAACCAGAAGGGAGTGGCATGATATATTTAATGCAATGAAGCAGAAGGGCCATGAACCAACATTACTTTATCTGGCAAGATTATTATTTAAATTTGAAGGAGGGATTAAACAATTTCCAGATAAGCAAAAGCTGAGAGAATTTACGTCCCACAAACCATCTCTACAGTGTATTTTGGAGGGACTGTTATAGATGGAAGTGTTCCTAAGGATAAATAGGTGTCACCAGAGGAAACAAAAACACAGTAAAGAAAACAATTAATTTTGAAGCAGATACAAAATCAAATCAACTATGCCAAAGTCAGTCAAGGGATAGACAAAGAGTACAGAATATGATACCTAATATATAAAGAATGGAGGAGGAAGAAAATGAGAGAAAAAAAAGAACCTTTAATTGTGTTTGTAATGGCATAATAAGTGAGTTTAATTAGACGGATAGAGAGTAAGGAAGTTACCCTTGATCCTTTGATAACTATGAACCTAACGCCTGCAATGCAATAAGTACATATCTATCGATAATCACCCTAAATGTAAATGGTCTGAATGCACCAATTAAAAGACATACAGTCACTGAATGGATAAAAAAACAAGTCCATCTATATGCTGCCTACAAGAGACTCACGTCAAACCCAAACACATACACAGACTAAAAGTGAAGGGATGGAAAAAGATTTCATGCAACTAATAGGGGAAAAAATGCAGGAGTTGCAGTACTTGTATCAGACAAAATAGACTTCAAAACAGAAACCAACAAGAGACAAAGACATTACATAATGATAAAGGGTCAACCCAACAAGAAGATATAGCCATAATAAATATCTACGCACCAAACACAGAAGCACCTACATATGTGAAACAAATACTAACAGAATTAAAGGGAGAAATTGAATGCAATGCATTCATTCTAGGAAACTTCAACACACCGCTCACTCCAAAGGACAGATCAACCAGACAGAAAATAAGTAAGGAGACAGAAGCAATGAACAACACATTAGAATAGATGGACCTAACAGACATCTACAGAACACTCCATCCAAAGCAACAGGATACACATTCTTCTCAAGTGCACATGGAACATTTTCAAGAATAGATCATATACTAGGGCACAAAAAGAGCCTCAGTAAATTCAAAAAGATTGAAATTGTACCAACCAGCTTCTCAAACCAGAAAGGTATGAAACTACAAATAAATTATGCAGAGAAAATGAAAAACCCCACAAACACATGGAGGCTTCACAACATGCTCCTAAATAATCAATGGATCAATGACCACATAAAAAGAGATCAAGCAATATATGGAGACAAATGACAACTATAATTGAACACAGCAAAATCTGTGGTGTGGGATTCACATAATTTAAGTATAAAAATCATGAATAATCATAGTTGACTTGATTGATTATAGTAACTGAATTAGTTTCTCTGATATGCTGCCCTTGCATTGTTCACCTTGTGGGAGCTTGTTCACTGCATTGGAACTTGTTCGTTATGCTCCAAAAGATTGGAGACTGTTGAGAATTAAGCTTGGAGTTGATTAATGATAGTGTATTGAGTTCCCTATGCAGAATTCTATTGTTGTTAGTAACCATTTGATCAATAAATGTGAGAGGTACTCTCTCAGCATCACTCTTGAGCTGTTATGCCTTGAGTCCCCTGGCTGGTCCTCTCAGGTCTTCGATATCTCATCGTGTCGCCTCCTCAATCTGCGTTTCAGAGGCAGGGAGGGGGCTGACAAATGGTGCCTGAACAGGGACCCTTGAAACTCAGAGCGGGGAAGCTCCGAAGATCGTCGATCCGGTAAGACTCCCGGGAAAGCACGCGTAGGGACAGGATCGAGACGCCAGGGACACTATAATGGGCCAGAACGAATCTAAAGTTGCTAAGACAGAGGATTATTTAAAATTACTCTGTGCCCTCCTAAAAACATCAGGAGTGAAAACTTCTAAAAGAGACTTTGCTCAACTCCATAAATATATTAAAAAACATTGTGATTGGTTGCCTCCACATGGAACTCTTAAACAGGCTGATTGGAATAATGTGTTGAGAGATTTTAAGAAAGTTCACAGACAAGGCAATGTTATTCCTGTGCCTGTCTGGTCTTTGTGTAATCTGATCACTCTCGCTCTGCAGCCTTTGCAAACAGCCTCACTTTCCGATACTAGATCGGACACACAAGAGCGAGAGATAGAAGTGCCAGACGATGTGGTGGAATCAAGTAAACAACCCTCCTCCCCACATCCCTCTGACTCCTCACCATCCTCCTCGTCCTCCTCTTCGGACACTGAGGTTGAGACCCCTGGTCAGCCCTCTTGTCGTGGAAAAGCTTCTGTTTCTGCTCCAAGTGCATCTGCCTTTGCAGCAGGGATACGTAAAGCCCAAAGGGAAGGTGATCTAGATGCTTATTTAACGCCTTTAGTGGCACCTGTCACGTTAACTCCTTTTGGACCTAATGAAGATCCTGAATTCCCACAAGGGGGAGTTAGAGCACTTTATGCGCCCATTCCTTATAAAACATTAAGAGATTTCAAACAAGCCATCTCTACTTACGGCACTAACTCGCCGTATGTAGTGGGTCTTTTGAAGGGCTTGGCAGAACAAGGATGATTCCTCATGATTGGGATCTGCTGGCTCGTACCTGTTTAGACTCTTCTGAATTTTTACAATTTACAACACGGTGGTGTGGCGCCTCAAAAGCACAGGCTTTGAGAAATCAGCATGCCAATCCTCCTATCCTTATCACTGCTGACCAACTAACAGGACAAGGAGATTGGTTACGATTAGAGAGACTGGCTGGTTATGATGACACAGCAGTAGCACAAGTTCGTCTGTGTTGTCTGAAAGCCTGGGAGAAGATACAAGCGGCTGGAAAGCCCGCCCTACCATTCAGTAAACTGAAACAAGGACTTACTGAACCATATGTTGAATTTGTGGCGAGATTGCAAGATAATTTGAGAAGGACAGTAGCACATCCGGATTTAAGGGAGATGTTGTTGCAGGTGCTAGCTTATGATCATGCAAATACAGAGTGTCAAAGAGTTCTTAGACCTCTGAAAGCTGCAGGAGCTAGAACGGAAGACTATCAAGGCCTGTGCAGATGTAGGTTCTCCTACATACCAAGCTAATTTACTAGCAGCTGCTATGAGAGGAAAGTCGAGAGGAAATATAAAAAATCTAAAATGTTTTGGTTGTGGCAGACAAGGGCATATGAAAAAAGACTGCAAAGCACAAAAGAGAGCAAAAGAGTCAAATTTTAAAAATAAACCTCCGTCTGTTTGCCCAAAATGTAAAAAAGGGAGACATTGGTCTAATGAATGTCATTCAAAATTTGATAAAGAAGGTAATCCTATTACTGAGTCTCAGCCTTTAAACCTCCAACCGGGCCAGTCTCTGAGGCCCTAGGAAATAATACAGAGGCATCGTCCCCAGTCAGAAGAACGTGGCATGATTTACAAGCAGCCACTAAAGGAAGTGCCACTGTAGATCTTGCCTCTTCTCAGTCTGTATATTTACATCCATCACAAGGAGTCCAATTACTTAACACAGGAAATTTTGGTCCTTTACCAGCTAATTTGGTAGGATTACTTTTAGGCCGTAGTAGTTGGACACTAAAAGGATTGATGGTGAGACCTGGAGTTATTGATCAGGATTATATGGGTGAGATTAAAATAATGGCATCATCTGACAAAGAATTATATGTACCTCAAGGAGACAGAATTGCCCAATTACTTTTACTTCCTTATCTCCCACCTTCAACAACACCTTACGAAAGGGGACAAGGTGGATTTGGAAGTACAAATAAACAAATATGGCTTAATACAAAAATCACATCTGACAGACCTCAGTGTAAAATCAGTATTCAAGGCAAGTCTTTTACAGGCTTGTTAGACACAGGAGCTGATGGGTCTGTAATTGCTCTTAAACACTGGCCGAAAAACAGGCCCAAACAAGAAAAACATATTCAGGTTTCAGGCATTGGTACAGCTACTCAAGTATGGCAAAGTTCAGCTACATTACATTGCTTAGACCCTGAAAAACAATTGGCTTTATTAAAACCTTTAATTGTTAATGTAGCAATTAATCTCTGGGGACGAGATTTACTGCAACAATGGCATACTACACTGTCTTTTGACGAACCTCCATCGGTTCAATCTTTTTCTTAGGGGTCACTGATACACGGCTGCCAGCTCCTATACCATTACAGTGGACCACTCAGACGCCTGTTTGGGTGGATCAATGGCCCCTCAATAAAGAAAAGCTGACAGCCCTACACACATTAGTTCCGGAACAACTTCAGTTAGATAGATTAGAGTTTTCCACAAGCCCGTGGAATTCCCCTGTATTTGTCATAAAGAAGAAGTCAGGAAATTGGAGACTCTTACATGATTTAAGACAGATTAATGCAGTTCTTAAACCTATGGGACCTTTTAAACAAGGCCTCCCTTCTCCGGCTATGATTCCAAAAGACTGGGATATGGCTATCATTGATCTTAAAGATTGCTTTTTTACAATTCCTCTAGCTGTAACGGACAGAGACAAGTTTGCTTTTACTGTCCCTTCCTTAAATTTGCAGGCTCCTTCAGAGAGATTCCAGTGGAAAGTACTTCCTCAAGGAATGTTAAACAGCCCTACAATTTGTCAAAATTATGTGCATAGAGCTCTTCAGCCTATACGTGAGAAATGGCCTTCAGCTTATATCGTTCATTATATGGATGATATTCTTATAGCTTTACCTAAACATCTATCTCTTACTGCCATTCTCAACGAGACTGAAACTGAATTAAAACAATGGGGCTTACAAATAGCTCCTGATAAAATACAAATACAATACCCAATGAATTATTTAGGGAAGAAAATTCAATAATTCCTCAGAAAATTCAAATAAGGAGAGATCATCTTAAAACTTTAAATGATTTTTAAAAGCTTTTAGGAGATATTAATTGGATTCCACCATTACTAGGTATTCCTACTTATAAATTACAAAACCTTTTTGATATTTTGAAAGGACCCCCAAATCTTAATAGTCCAAGAAATTTAACCTCAAAAGCTGAGGAGGAACTCGGATGGATAGAACAACACATTCAAAAGGCTCAATTATCAAAAATAGATTTACGTAAACCCTTTTATTAATTTACTTTACTCCCCATTCTCCCACAGGATTGCTCTGTCAATGTGACGGTTGGTTAGAATGGATATTTTTACAGTATCAAACTAAACCCTCGTTGCAACCTTACATTGACAAAATAGCCTCCGTTATCCTCAAAGGACGACAGAGACTAAGACAGATAGATGATTGGCCAAGATCCTCACTCCATTATTCTTCCATTATCAAAACAAAATATTACACAAGTTCTTCAGGAAAACACTCATTGGCAAATTGCACT
>JAVSCE010005740.1:0-83731 GCA_032199065.1 Smutsia gigantea | reverse complement strand
CTTCAGCAGCTGGTGTTGGAAAAACTGGACAGCTACATGTAAGAGAATGAAATTGGACTACTGTCTAGCCTCATACACAAAGGTAAACTCAAGGTGGATCAAAGACCTGAATGTAAGTCATGAAACCATAAAACTCTTAGAAAAAAACATAGGCAAAAATCTCTTGGACATAAACATGAATGACTTCTTCATGAACATATCTCCCTGTGCAAGGGAAACAAAAGCAAAAATGAACAAGTGGGACTATATCAAGCTGAAAAGCTTCTGTACAGCAAAGGACATCATCAGTAGAACAAAAAGACATCCTACAGTATGGGAGAATATATTCATAAAAAACGTATCTGATAAAGGGTTGACATTCAAAATATATAAAGAACTCATGCACCTTAACAAACAGAAAGCAAATAATCCAATTAAGAAATGGGCAGAGGACATGAATAGACACTTCTCCAAAGAAGAAATTCAGATGGACAACAGGCACATGAAAAGATGCTCCACATCGCTAATCATCAGAGAAATGCAGATTAAAACCACAATGAGATATCAACTCACACCAGTGAGGATGGCCAACATCCAAAACACAAACAACAACAAATGTTGGCGAGGATGTGGAGAAAAGGGAACCCTCCTACACTGCTGGTGGGACTGCAATTAGTTCAACCATTGTGGAAAGCAGTATGGAGGTTCCTCAAAAAACTCAAAATAGAAATACCATTTGACCCAGGAATTCCACTCCTAGGAATTTACCCTAAGAATGCAGCAGCCCAATTTGAAAAGGACAGATGCACCCTATGTTTATTGCAGCACTATTTACAATAGCCAAGAAATGGAAGCAACCTAAGTGTCCATCAGTAGATGAATGGATAAAGAAGAAGTGGTACATATACACAATGGAATATTATTCGCCATAAGAAGAAAAAAAATCCTACCATTTGCAACAACATGGATGGAGCTAGAGGGTATTATGCTCAGTGAAATAAGCCAAGCCGAAAAAGACAAGTATCAAATGATTTCACTCATATGTGAGTATAAGAACAAAGAAAAAATACTGAAGGAACAAAACAGCAGCAGACTCACAGAACCCAAGAACGGACTAATAGTTACCAAAGGGAAAGGGACTGGGGAAAATGGGCGGGAAGGGAGGGATAAGAGGGAAAAAGGGGCATTACGATTAGCAGATGTAATGTTGGGGGGGCACGGGGAGGGCAGTACAACTCAGAGAAGACAAGTAGTGATTCTATAGCATCTCACTACGCTGATGGACAGTGACTGTAATGGGGTTGGTGGGGGGGACCTGATGAAGGGGTAGTTTAATAATTGTAATATTGCACATGTAATTGTAAATTAATGATAATAAAATACATTATATTAAAAAAAAATTAGTGAAACCCAACACCGAAGCACCTCACTGCAAATTTTTAGAACATGAGAGATGAAGGTCAAAATAAATTCCAGAAAGAAAAATTAGAATTCCATTGAACTTCTTAATAGCATGGCAGAACATAGAGCATAATAGAAGAATGTCTTAAAAATCCTGAGGGCCTTATAATTCTAGGTTTATCTACTCCATAAATCAAGTAAGGAGTAGTCAGAGACATTGTAAGATGCATGAGGGCTCAAACAGAGAGCTCTACAAATAACCGGTCTATGCTGAAGTAGGCAAGAAGTCCTGAAAGGGAGGTCTTCAGTAAACAAAATGGAACTGGAATATTTAAATAACTAAAAATCTATATTATAGACATTTTTAAAAAACTAATGGAGTATATAAAAATAGGGATAAGTGTGTATGTATGTATGTGTACACATCGTGTATGTGTGTGTGTGTGTGTGTGTGTGTGTGTATATATATATATATATATATTTGAAAAAACTAAGTGAACGAAAAAAGTTCAAATATGTAACTCCAGGATCAGTTGAATAAGAACAGAAATATAAATTCGGCAGTAAAGAATAATTAATGGTCATAAAAATGTGAACTCTGATTATTGATGTTAGCAATATTTATAGTGCAATTATATGGGTAGGATGCAGTGAATGACGTGGAGAATGAACAAGCTGTCTTCTTTACCATAACACTATGTTGACAGACAATATATAAAATTTGAAGGAAGAGGCAGAAAGGTGGACACAATGGTAGAAGAAACAGAACAAAAAGAATTGAAAATGGTTCACCCAGAAAAGAGACTGAGGGGAGTGAAGTAGAAGAGATGCAACGAAAGACTGATGTTTTTCATCATAAACCTTTGAATACTGTCTTTCTCCACCCCTGTAATCGTAAATTACTCTGAGGTGGCATCTTGCCCTCTCAGTACCTATTCCTGTATCCTTCTACCTGTACTACGAAGCATAGGTAATTAAACACTTGGACTTCCCAGATGCCCATGAAATTACATTTGTAACATATGTTTATAACATGGCACTGTCTACTAGTTCCTATCTACAAAATCCCCGATGCTAGACTTGCAGGGGGAAGCAACCTACCTGAGTCAGCACCGTTCACAGGGTTTGTGACTTCCCTCAAGCATGGGGAGGGAATCCCTGAGCTCTTGGCCAGCTAGTTTGAAGTTTCTGCATCAGAGGCATAAATAATGAAGAGTGAGCAAACCAGTGGTGTTTTCCTACAGCAGCCTCATGGGGTGTTGTGCATTTTCCATGGCTAGTTCTTTTCTAGACTTTATATGTAGCACCCAAAGATTCCTGGTCCCCAGAGAATCTGTGAACTCCCTAATAACTTTAAATAGCTCCTCACGATCAAACTAACCAGAGTGCATTCTGCTGTCTGCCATCAAGAACACTCACCGATCTATTTGATAAAGATAAAAATTAATTCTTAAAATTCGCAATAATTTTTCTAGTAAATTAGTGTGTAAAAGTAATTCAGGGGACAATTTCTTTTCCGTGGTTTATGCTCTCTTCCATTCAAAGCATCAACAAACATTTGCTCAAAAATGTGAGATTTAGAATCTTCAGCGTTAATATTCTGTTTCCAGGCTCTTAAATGGAAAACTGCAAGGTGGACAAATGCTGATTAGGTCTTTTTTTCTCTGAGGTGATAATTGATTCCACAGTGTGGATCTGTGTAGAGGAAGCTTAGGTCTGAGATTTGCAGTTGAACTGGGAAGGAACAGGAAAGCAGTGTGACAGGTTCCTCCATAGCACTGTAGAGATTAGTTCCTACCTATAAATACAGTGCCGGGCCTACTAGAAGATAAGTCATCTCTGCTGTATGTTAAGGTCCTGCTTTCTGTAGAATCCGCTTGAGCGCTAATCAGGACACAGACGTAGGACAGGGAAAGTGATCTATTCTGCCTGCATTAGATCCCAAGAGATAAATTCACCAGAGAAAAAAGCAATAAATAGTAACATCTAAAACTTTCTTAGCGACTCAGATACAGATGCTGGTTGGGATTTTTTGGGTTTTAAGTGACATAAACCCAATACAAAGTAAGCCAAAAATGGAGTTTATTGGTTCATATAACTGAAGGTGTGGTGCTTTTAAAGTATGACTACAAATTCTTTGATATTTCTCACTCTAAGAGGTGAAACCTAAAAACCCTCCTCTTGAACATGAGCAAACTTAGTGACTTGCTTCTGACAAACAGAATTAAGCGAAAGTAAAGATACGTGACTTTAGAGGCTAAGCTATGAAAGGTACAGTGCTTTCTTCCTTGCTCTCTCTTGGATTCAACACAGTAGGAAGCCAGTTACTGTTTTGGGAAGAGAGGCCCACATTGTGAGGGGCTGAGGCCTCCGCCAACCACCATGTGAGTGACCCATACTGGAAGTGGATTCACCAGTCTTTAGATGCCTCCATCCCCTGCTGACACTTTGACCACAAACTCGTGAGCGATTTTGAGCCACAACCACCCGGTTTAGTCACTCCCAGATCTTTATCAGAAAATATGTGAGATAATAAATGTTTGTTGTTTTAAGCTACTACATTTTGGCATGATTTGTTACAGAGTAATATATAACTGATACAGGTTAACTCAGAGGTTAGCCTGACTTCCAGCATAGCTTAGTTCAGGAAAAAATTCCTTCATCAAGATACTCAGTCCATATTTTGGCTCTACTTTCTTGTGATAAGGCTTTATTCTTCAGATAGTTTCATCAATATAGTTGGGAAAGTTGGCTGTCAGCAGATTTTGGTCTACAGACTTAATGTAACTTGTGATCCTAGAGGGCATAGAGATTCTTGCTTCTTTCAGTCTCCATATTAAATATTAAGGAAGATTCTTATGGACTCAGTTTGAGTTTCAAGCCAATTTCTAAAACCAATCATGGTGGCCAAGTGGAATAAGTATTCTGATATTCCAATATGGTCTTAGGTCTTCTGTATTCCTAGAGAGGGAGCAGGGATGAAACAGACAGTGATAAGAAGCCTGGAAGGTACCACATGGAATGAACAAAGGGTAGTTCTAAAAAACAAAAGATTTTAAGAAGATATCCAAGAAGTAAAAAACAATACATATCTACTTAAAAGCCCATCCCAAATTTAACTTCTGTTATCATTGTCATGTAGCAATACCCTTCTACATTCAAGGAATCAGACCTGGCAATTGTGGAATGGATTGTCTGGAAGGCAAGTAAAGCTCATTTCCATCGGTCTCTTGCTACATTGTTTAGTAATAAATACATAGAATAAAGGAAGTGATTTCAGGCATAAATAAAAGAGAGTAGACTCCTTTTTTGAGATCAGTATTGAAGCCTGTTTTTGTAATAATGGGGAACAGTGACAATGAGAATAATTATTTTAAATACCTTGAAATATCCAATTATTTTAACCTTCTGCCCTGTAAATTTGTTGGTGCAGCAAGAGAAAGTGGCCACTGGTAATCCTCTACTTAGTTACCACCATTAGGATCATTGGAAAGGGTTTAAAGCTGCCTTAATTCAGACCTTTATCTTTTTCCACTTTAACTGCAACCTATGTAGAGGTTAGGGATGCACACTTCGGTGACAAAACTATAAAGATATTCAAAGAAGAAATTAATATTAAAGTTAGGAGAGTGATTATTTTTGTGGTGTGGAAAAGGTTTAAAATTGTTGGGGGCATAAAGGGAGCTTTGGGAGAGACTAGAAAAATTTTATTTCTTAACCTAAAGGGTGTTTGCCTTATAACACTTTGTTGTAAGTTTTGCAGTCAGGGAATGTGACTCCTCCAAATTTGGCCTCCTTCTTCAAGATTGTTTTGGCTATTTTGGGTCCCTTGAATTTTCATATAGATTTTAGGATCAGCTTGTCCATTGCTGCAAAGAAGCCAATTGGGATTTTGATGGAGATTGTATTGAATCTGTAGAGCAATATTAATTCTTCTAACTGATGAACATAGGATATATTTCCATTTATTTCGGTGTTCTTTAATTTCTTTAAACAGTGTTTTCTAATTTTCAGTGTACATGTTTTATTTATTTCTATGTACTTTACTCTTTTGGATGCCGTTGCAAATGGAATTATTTTCTAATTGCATATTCAGGTGTTTTCATTGCTAGTGTATAGAACACAATTTTTATATATTGATTTTGTATCCTGCAACCTCAAGGAACTCATTAAATAGCTCTTGCTATGGTTGGAATGTTTGTGTCCGCTCTCCCCCCACCTCCTCCCGACCCTAAATTCCATATGGTGAAATCCCAAAGCCCAAAGATGATGGTATTATTAGGGGTCTTTGGGATGTGCTTAAGTCATGAGTGTGGAACACTTGTGAATAGGATTAGTGCCTTATGAAAGAGGCTCTGGGGAGATCTCTGCCCCCTTCTACCTGTGAGAATACAACAAGCCTGGGACCCAGAAGCAAGCCTTTGCTGGACCATGCTCTCAGACTTCCAGCCTCCAAAACTGTAAGAAAGAAATGTTTGTTGTCTATAAGCTCCCCAGTCTGTGGCATTTTGTTACGGTGGCCTGAATGGACTAAGACAGCTCTAATACTTCTTTTGTGAATTCCTTAGGATTTCAACATACAAGATCATGTCATCAGAAAACAGAAATCGTTGTAAGTAATAAAATGTTGAAATCATTCTCTCCCTTTCCCCAGGATTTATTATTGCTGCTGTATGTTGTTGTTTGTACCTTTGTTTAGTGACTTTTCTGAACTGATTCTGTGAAGTCTGAAATTTTTTGTTGTGGGCGGCCACTGAAGTCCCTGCTTGCTTAGTTTAGCTGTCAGCTAATGGTTGAACAGTGATTTCCTTCAACATTTGGGACCGGTAAGTCTACCAGTCTTCACCAAGGGGCTCTGTATAGATGTTGGGGAATATCTTCAACACTTAGCTGGGCAGTGGCACCTTGGTCTTAGACTTTGCTTCCTGCTTATGCAGAATGTCAAGGTCAGCCTGAGTGAAGAGTTTAGCGCCTTCTCAGATTCTTCTAAGTATGAGCACAGCCCTAGGCATGCATTTGGCCTTCTAGATTCCCATGAATAGATTGGAGGTTTTCAAAGCCCCAAGGAAACCTCATTTCCCCAACTTTGCCTTTTAAGCCTTTTGTTCGGTCTGTTGGTTGCCCCAACTGCTATCCACTGCCTCTGGCAGCCATGAAAATAATCATATGCCTCTAATTGTTTTTAATGAGATTTTTCATATAGGGCAGCTTCCAGTCAGGTCAGATAAAGAGAGCCTTGCAAGTGGGACCTCCAGAACCCAACAGACAGGTCAAATAATGACATTTCTCTGGGTATTTGTCTTTGAAGGAACTTCAATCCCAACCTACCCCCTCCAGTGGCTGCCAGACTGCTGGTTTTCTCTATAATTGCAGCTCTTAGTTTTTAGGGCTCCTACGGAACCAGAAAGGAAGGATGAGACTGAGACAAGTTACTGTATCACAGTACTCACTGTTCTTACAGAGATTCAGACTTTTTTCTGAAATAAATGCTCCCCAGCCTGCGGCAGGCCTTCATCATTTCCAGAGTTCTGAAAAGTTGATTCTATTTTTGCCAGTTTCTCATTGGTTTTCTGGGGGAGAGAATTTTCCAAGCTCCTCATTCCAACATCAACCTCTGCTGATGTCTGGCCTCCTCCTTTTTTTTTTTTAACCTCGAAGGCCTTTCCGTATCTAGTCCCCTTACCCCGTCCAGGTGTTACCTCTTGGGCATGGGGGTCGCTTTTCGGAGGACGCCATCTCCTTGGTCCGCACTGCCACCTTTCCCTTCCATGTCAGGAGGCTGTGGCAGAAAGAGAGGGTGCGAAGAGGCCTGGACCCTTCAGAGCTGCAACTCCTGAGGATGCCAGCTACAATCTCAGGGTGATCTTCATCATCGGACATAAACAGTCGAGAACTCGATCTATTTTTAGAGTGCTGTATTCTGTCCGTAGAAAATACTGATCTAAGTGGCAAATCTCACGATTTTGCCTAGTGTTTATGGGCACAGGCACTATACTAAGACCATATGAGTTCACCTCCTCCAAGCAGTGGTAATGATGGCACAGATGTTGTTGAGTTACTATGAAGATTAAGTAGGAAGCAATTGAAATAAAATCCTTAGCATAATGTCTGGCAATAACACTCCATACATAGTTGCTGGGATTTCCATTATCATAGTCTGAATACCAACAACACCTAGTAGAAATTCTAAATAATATGCCCAATAGGAAGTGACCTCAGAAATCCACTAGTTCAGTTGCATACCTAGGACAATAATTCACTTTACCTCACATCCCTATCAAATAGTATCTAGCATATGTTTTAATATTTATAAGGACAGGAAGTTCACCATCTCAAAGGCGTCTCATCGTATTGCTGAATCACTCTCATCATTAAAAAGCTCTTCCTTCTACTGAGCCTAAAATCTTTCTCCCATTTTTCCCTCAAACACCTCAAAATAAAGCTGTTACCTTTTCTGTGTGGCAATTCTTCCACTACCTGAAGGCTTCTCTTAACCCTTTCTAGCTCGTCTTTCTAGCCTTGGGGAAGAGGTTGTACTTTCCATCGTATACCAACTTCCATGGCCTGAGGTGTCCTACTGAAATCAAGCAGGATCTGGAAGGTCCAAGTGGAAGAAATAAATTCCCACTGACATCACAAGAGACCTGTTATCTTCCTACCTCCCTTCCCAGAACAAGTGAATTTCTACCCTCCTGACCCCTCAACCCTGTGAACACTACCAGTTAAAAACACATACACACACACAAAGAGAAGAGGTTCAATTTATTGGTTGCTCTTTGGGAAAGGTTATATAGAACAAAATTAGGTGAAATTAAGTTCTAGTTACAGATTCATAAAACTTTGCTTTAAACCAAATTAGTTTTTAGGAGAGACTATCAAATCCCCTTTTTCCCTCATACACAGCAAAGTACCACAATCATCGTCTATATATCCTCTGTTTTTAAATGATTAAAGCAGACATAATATATAAGGCAGTTGATATTAAATATCTTGAGAATGACAAATCAGTAGAACTACTTTCACTCTTAAGCATTAACTAGTCATTTATAAATGTTCTGTACATACATTTTTCATTTTAGATTTTCTCCTTAAAAGGACTTGTGACTATTCATTATTATCTGCTATTTGTATACACACATCATAAGTCTTCCAAAAATAACATTTAAAATATTTCTTAATATTGCCTCAGAAATGTTAACCTTTAAGGAACATTCAATTAAAAAAAATAAAAGCTTAGGTCTTGACTCTGTAATGCATGTTCAGATGTGTCAAGATTTTATTATTTCCCTCTGACCTGATAAAGGCCTGCAACAACATACAGTGTGCCAGTTTCTTTTTTGCTCAACTCAGAGGAAGTCAAAGAATGGAGAAAAAAAAATGCTTGAAATCACAGTGACCAAAGGATTTGAATTAATAATTACATTAAATAACCATAACTTTTTGTTTTAACTATTCACATTCCACACAGTGGAAATTATCTTTTCCTCCAGATTTTTCGCTTACATTTTTAGCTTCAAAGAACTACAATAACAAAAAACAACTTACAGACTTGCAGGATGTGTGTTTTTCTCCTTTAATGCCAAGCACAAAGCATACATCATGAAACTCATATTTGGTGTTTGGCATTATTTTAATAGGAAAGATTGAGATCACAAATATTTTGCCATAAAAAGAATTCTAATATAATAGTGAAAAAAACATATTACATCATCAGTGACTCCAATACAATATGTAACAGACATGGCACTTTCAATAAACGTTGGAAGACACACCATACTCGTTCTAGTCTTAATATAGGCACAGTAAGAAAAGCAGACATTTCCCTCTTTGGCTAGTGCCGTGCTTTTAGGGTAGTTTGCTGCTGACTATCCCAGTGAAGTTCATTTTGAGGAAAGTCTCTTTACTTAAGCCAAATCCAACTTACATGCAAGACTGTGGTACAAGCTACTAAAAGGAGTTACCATTGCCAACTTAAGTCATCTCTTTTTAACAAAATTGCATGCTTGTGGCAGAGTTAAAACAACAAGAGAAATTCAGTGTCTGTTGGTTCTGAATGTCATTTTTCCTCTCTGGTGTGGCTTTAGATTTTCAGCTCCTTCCCCTTTCTTTTCCTTTCCCTCACCCTTAAAATTCTGGCTTAGCATTTGCGTGTTTAATTAACTTCATTCTGTGCCTTATTGTTGGAGGATGTGCATGACAGAAAGACTTGGGGCAGAGCATACAGTGTTTACGAAATGCACAGACTATGTGTTCCCACAAATTCACCTAGTATAGAATCATCAGTAGTGAGTTTAAAAGTTTTAAAGTTAGGCCCGATATTTTGGGTTTTCAAGAGGACTTCTGCCTCAAAGTATGGTTCCTGTTTAAGTTGTTAGAGGGAGAGCCCCGGACCAAAACAAAAATAAAATAAAAACAGCCCCTTTAGTTGCAATGGTTCTTTGAATGCTTGAGCCTTGGTGTGAAACTGAAATGCAAATCGACGGCATTTGTTTCCTATGGTACATGTGGCTTGGCTCATGAGGTTGAAAAGATACATGGTAAAAAGAGGGGAGTGGGTGGGTGTGGGTTACATATAAAACAGGTTGGCCAAATCCAAAATGCAGTAAGGTTCACCCATCCTGCACTTTGGTCATTAGATAAATGCAAAGTAGGCTTTGGGAGTAGCCCAAGTTTAGTCAGAGGATGCCTCTACCAGTAGGTTCTGAATACTTATGATATCACACGAGACCCACTAGAAGTAGACAGACAGCTAATGCACCCAAAAGCGCTGATTTCTTAACTGGGGTTTCCCATTAGACCCTCAGACAGCAAAGGAAGATGGGGAGGTTATATCCCTTACTTCTCCTCCCAGGCATTAAACTCTTCCTGAACCAGAGACAATCTCCTTCATTTCTTTACTCTTTTCTGCTCTCCAGCTCAATCTCTGATTAATGGTTAAGATGAAATGACCCAAAACATACTTCTAATAAAAATGGAGCCAGCCCTAAACCTGGTTGTTCACTGACAGGTACACTCAGCAGAGGCAGAATCTTTATAATACAGGGCTGCGGCTCTCAGAAGCATTACGTAGAAGTAATGACCTAGGGAAGAGGTGATTATAACCAAGCAAAAGGAAAGATGTTAGGGTCTTCTGCTTATGAGTTCTTCGTTCTCTTCCCATCCCTGCACAGGAAGTTCTGAGCACATTGACTGTCCCTCAGAGGGCCAAGCATGAGGAGTTTGGTTTCCCTCACTCACTTGGTTCTGAGACTAAGAGGGGTCAATGTTTATGTTTTAAGTTTGGCACAGGCATACCTTGGAGATATTTTGGGTTCAGTTCCAGACCACTGCAGGAAAGCGAAAATCACAATAAAGCGAGTCGAATGAATTTTTTGGTTTTTCAGTGCATATAAAAGTTATGTTTACACTATGCTGTAGTCTATTAAGTGTGCAATAGAATTATGTCTAACAAAACAATGTACATCTCTTAACTAAAATAGATTTTATTGCTAAAAAATGCTAACCATCATCTGAGCTTTCAGCAAGTCATGATCACGGATCACAGATCCCCAGAACGCATCTATTAATAATGAAGAAGTTTGAAATAGTATGCCAGAATGTGACACAGAGACACAAAGTGAGTGAAGGCTGTTGGGAAAATGGCATTGATAGACTTGCTGAACACAACGTTACCACAAACATTCAATTTGTAAAAAGCACATTATCTGGGAAGTGCAACCAAACAGGGTCTGCCTGTATTGGGTTACAGCCGGCTTCAGGTCACAGTGACAGCCAAAGTCAGTGATTCTGTGGCAGTCTCATTTCTCTTCTGTTCACTTGGGTTCTGTTAAACACCAGGAAAAAACCATGCTAAAGCAGGGGTCTCACTGTGTTTCAGGAATCGCCTTTCAAGACCCCGCACATGTCCCTACTGAATTTTCTGGGCCCGGTGGGCCCTAATCCCCAGTCCCACTGACCCTCTCACACCCCTCCTTCTTGCCCTTGCCCATGCCAGCCTCCCCCAGAGTCCAAAGGGTCTTCCCCAAATAGGAAACATTTACCTGTGTGGTTAAGTGAGTTAATTTAGAACGCTTAGCAGATAGGGTATTCGACTGAAATAGTCACTGAGATCCTAAGGAGGGATGGGCTGTGGAAGCAAGCACAGGTTGAAAGGCCTTTTCCAAGTCTCAGGAGGCACTAAAACTGATCTCTTGCATCCAGGGTAACCTCGTGCATTGACATTCTTTCAGCGGAGAGGTTCTCATCCCCCGTGGGCACACGGAAGAGGAGAGCAGAGCCAGACAACAGCCCTGCCCCTTCCAGGTGCCTCAGCTGGTGTGGGCGTCTGTGCCATCCGCATGGACATGGGTGCATCTACACACTAGAAGTGCCCTTCAGCAGAGACTGTGCTTCCTCTGGTGTCTGCAGCCACACGCACCGTGCACGCTCAAGCACGCAAACTACGCACTAGCAGGCTCCTGTCGGGGGGCAGTGGTGGTTCTTCTTGCCTCTAAGGTTAAGCCAAGTAAGAGTCAGGTTGCTTTAGGTGTGGCTCTGGGCCCGCCTGGGGCTGCAATCCCTAGGACAGGCTGGGTGTACCTGGCTTAATCCAAATCGATGGATATACAGCGACACTGCTTCACACGCGTGACCCTCTTCTTCTTGGTCGGTGGCTGTAGTTCCGGACAGCTGAGCGTGACCATCACGGTGGTGAACTTCTTGGGCTTGCAGAAAGAGCAGGACTGGAAGGAGCCTTCCTCCTTCCGGATGTGCCTGGGGATGTAGAAGGAGTTGCACTGGCCGTAGCAGAAGCGGTTGATGATGGTGCGGCTATTGCAGCCCTCCTCGTGGATGGTCTGCTTAAGCGGCTGGGTTTTGCACCAGTCTCGCTTCAGGTATTTGCGCTCGGTCACATGCAGGGCCTCCTGGCTGGACTCCAGCACCTCCTCCCCCGGCACGGCAGTGCCGCGCCCTTGGCCCCGCCCGCGGTTCCTGGAGCCCGGCTGCTGGGGAGACTGGGTCTGCTCGGAGTCGTTGTGCTGGGCCTTGTCTGGTGGGGGGATGGCACCTTGGGACCCTTTCTTTTTCCCTTCAGCGGTGGGCAGCAGGGTCCCCAAGAGGAGCAGGAGGGCTCCCACCGCGTAGGCTGTGCGGCTCATGCTAACGGAGGGAAGTGCAGAGAGGAGAGACGCAAAAGGAAAAGTTAATTAATTAAAAAACCGAGTAACAGCAGCTAACATTTTATCAGGCACTTGCTAAACACTTTAGGCAAAGTATTTCATTTACAGTATTTCATTCTCTATTCGATTCTCAGTATCTCTCTGGGTAGGCACCACTATTCCCCATTACCCTCCGGGGCCGCCGGGCCATGAAGTAGCTTGCCCAGGGTCACACAGTGAGTAAGTCAAGAGCTGAGCTCGGCCAGAGCCGAGCTCTTCCTGGCACCCACTCCCATAGGAACTGCTCCCTGGATTCTGGCACCAACTACATTTCCCTTTGTATTATGGTCACTTCACAGTGTTCATTCTTGCATTTGACGATTTTTAGCAAGTTCCTACTTGCCAATGCCAGATTACCTTTGCACGCCTCTGAGGAAACTTATTTTCTACCTGGTATTAAACAAGCTGAATCGGCCCCACTACCTGGAGGGCTCATCTGCCAGGAAAGACACCCATTCTTTCACCCCCGACTGGCCCGAGTGCTTCCTGAGCTGTGCCTTGTCCACCTGGTGGACATTTCTGTTGCTGGTGGAGGAGACCAGAAAGCAAGTGAAGGCCGGGGGGAAACACTTCACAGGCAGAGCAGGGGATGAAAAGTCAAGACTAAGTCTCTAGTGGAAGTCCTAGGGCAACAACCTGCCGTCTGACCTTGAGAAAAATCACTTTAAGCAAAGATACACATACCTTATCCCCAAGGTGGGTCGTTCAGGTTGAAGCTGATATAAAGTGAGAGCGATCTGAGAACTAAGAGGCGTGTGGCGGGGCTGCAGACAGAGTGGATTCCTTTACCAGAAAGATCACATAACTCATAAAACTCACTCATTCTCATTTCTCAAGTGGGCCAGATATTCATCATGTTATTCTTTATATCATGATACACATTTTTCTACTCTTAATGGTGAAATGTGTCGTTCACGTGCATATGCAGGTATGTCTGTGTAAAATTTAGACGGTAGAAAATAGGCACAAGAGAACAGGTATACGCAAACATTTACATTAATAAGTGCCACAGACACATTGAATAAACTGGAAGTGGATGATTATGGATGGATCTGGAGTTAGAGATGGGTCAGAAAGGGAAATGGCATATGAACACTGGCAAAAAAAATGAAATAAGGGGGTTGGCAGAGGGAAAACTGAGCCCCAAAAAACCCAAAAAGAAAACCCAGGAAAGCAAGCATAGAGAGAGGAAAAAATCATGAGTAGAGCGAGGAATGAGGAATGTAAATCAGAGAAAGGACTACTCTAGGAGCAGAGAGCTCCAGGAAGGTAGGGCAGATGAAAGGAAGAAGAGGAATGCAGGAGAAGGATGGTTTTAAAAAGGAGAGTGCAAGAGAGAAGCGTCAGACTATTAAGACCGTGCTGGGACAGTGCTTCTCAAACCTCTATGCTCAGTCACCTGGGGCTACAGTTCACATGCAGATTCTAAATCAGTGTGTCTGCCTTTCTAACAGGCTTTGAGTACCCTGGCCTAGAGCCCCTGCAGCCATAGGACACAGAGGGCAGAGGGAATGAGGAAAACGTGGAAGGGTTTTCTTTTCAGGGGGTGCAGTGTCAAATTCACAGCCTCTTTCCTCAGGTGATCACACCAAATCTGGCCTGAGTTCTGAGGCTTTCCAGCCCCCGCTATGGTTCTGAACCTAAGGACAAAGCTGTGAAGCACCCCTTTCCCTGCTGTCCTCTGGACACCAGTATTACACATGATAACCAACAAGCACAATTCAGTGGAAACCTTATCGTGTCCCCCAAGGATCTGTACAGGCTGGTATTATTAGCTGGAGCAATTACTTTTCAAAGATGGAAGCAGTGTGGAATCTAATTCTCTGCGGGTTAGCCCCTGTAAGTAAAGACCGTGTAACCCTATGGATAACGTCAAATTAAGTTAACTAAATGTTAAATCTAAGATATCTTTACACGGCACCATCCTTCCACATTAACCTACTACTTTTCGGGCAAGCTCAGGTCTGGAGCTGATGACGCAACGTGTAGCTCCTGACTGGACCCCCTGGCTTTTGTCAGTTTATATTTCAACATCCCTGTTCTTTAAACAGAGCCTTTTCACCTCAACAACAAAACGAGTTTCCTTGTTTTGTCTTTAAAAAAATCACTCATGAGAAAAGCTCAGTTATAAAACAGCGGTGACTTTCTCCAGAGACCAGAATAACTTGAGCCGTGACAGTTCAGTCTCCCGGGAAAATATATTATGAATTTGAGAAACTTTCACACGTTTCTGCTATGTGTTCAATTTGGGCTCAATTTGGGGCAGGATCTAAACTAAAATTCAGTCTCTGCCCATTTAAAAAGGAGCACATAGGATAATCCTGGGGTCACCCCCACAGTGTTCCTGCATCCCTACAAGTCAGCCCTCCCAAAGCAAGACCCTCAGAGCCCGATATCAGAGAGGCCAAATGAGACTTACCGGGAGCGTATGCTGACTGCATAAAACGGGTTCACATCATGAGGCCATGACTTCTCACAAACATCTGTCCAAAAAATGCCATTTTCTTTCCCCAGACCAACATAGGACTCTGTTAATATCACCTTGTTCTTCCGGGCAGTCTCCCATTTGTCATTGACTAAATGCCCTAGTCTGGGAGTCATAAGGGCTCGTTCATCACCTTATCCTCAGTGCCTGGCACTGAATATACTTGTGTTAAATGAATGATTGCCATGGACCACATGGATTTACAGACTTTCCATTCTTTGCATTTTAAAATGTCTTCACACCTGCCAGTGAGCAGCAGAGCCAACTGCAATCCTTTTCATTTCTGACCCACAATACAGCAAACTCCTTCTAGCCTAGGGGGCTTCTTAATACTTGCCTTCCTTCTTCCAGGAAAACTCCAAATAGCCACTACTTTTCACCTGGTCCCATGCAAAATGCTGCGGGTTTTATTTTCTAATTGAAGCCATTGTATTCACGGTAGTAAAAACCAACAATAAAGCCGTAAATTCAAAATGAGTCAACTGTGGTTTTCTTCTGGACAAGTTTTAATTTGGACAGACTTAATGTCCCTATGGGAAGCCTGTGTAGCCCATGGCCAAAGGGGTCTAGAATGACAGGCCTTTTTTTTTTTAAGAAAAGTAAATTTTTCACAAAATAAGATTTATTAGGTGTGGAAAATATTATAAAATGGTTTTTAATTTGAAAAAGCCAACTTTTTAAAAGATCTTCAGCACTTATTGTGAGGCTTTTGAGTTGTTAAACCTTTTAGCTAGTTACTTGGAGAGAAGTGAAAGCCAACTTCAGGAATCTCAATCAACAGAGACCTCAGCTTCTTGGCGAACAGCAGTGCTCCGAAGGACTCTGCATATTCTGCGTGAGTAAGAGTAAGCGGGTGAGAACCGTAACTCTGTACCGTAACCGTACTATACTGGAACCAGGGTTCTGTCAAGTCAGGGCGGCCAAATCACCCAACCCTCCCCACCACACACACCAAACTGGTCTTGATTACTCCGCGAAGAAAATAAGACTGTTTTGCTCTTGAAATCCCAATCATATTGCCACCAAACAAGAAGCACGTTTGTAGGTATCATAAACATGGAGGAAATCAAGATGTAAATTCTTTGAAGACAATTCTTTTCCACAGTGACATCTAGCAGAGTTCCCCCTTATCAAAAATCAATCCAAATGCTAATCCAGAATTAGGTTCCTCTGAATGATCATTCATGTACAACCATGAGCTGCAAACGGTTTTGGTAATTTGTATTCATGAAATGACCCACTCACATCATTACATTAAAGCTGCACCTCATGGACCCAGAGTGCATCATGACACCCACAAAGACCACCCTTTATTCTCTTTTGCAGACAATATTCTCCTTGTCAAGCCCTGCCTCAACTTTCCCTTAATGCACCTCTGCTTCTCCAAGTAATGTGCTCACATTTTCATGGTGGGCTTTCTCTGCAACCGTTCTCTACCAGCAAGAACCACCCCACCCTGACGTTTTTTTTTCCCTTTGCCTCTGTCCCTCCCTCCAAACCACCTGTCCCAGAGAACACAGATATTCTCAAAGCAGGCCTTCTCCACCGGATGCTTTCCTTCAGGTTTCCCAGAGTGATCAATACAAACATTTGCACACAAAATAAGCCATATTAGTCACTTCTGTTGTATGCAGAGCATGGTGATTTATTCCAATCACAAGTCTCTAAGAATAAAATCATCTAATTCTGGAGAATAAGAAATAAAACGCTATGTGTAAACTGTTTCCAATGTCATGATGTCTTTGGGAAAGTTTAGGCCAGCTCCTTTTGGTACTCTTCTTGTCATATTTCTCATCTTAGCTAACCAATCCACTTATAATCAGTTAAATGGAGGGTTGAGTGGGAATTACAGTGAAGAGACAATGGTCAGCAAGCTGGATCCCTGAGCCTGAGCCTTTGGTCAGTTCCACCTGATGAATGAGATTTTAGAAAGACATTCAGAAGGCACGACATCAAAGTATTCTCCCAGCTTAAAAAAAAAATTGGGTGACAGCAAATGCTCTAAGTGCAGATCAGGTTTCAGAATAATCAATTCCTTTTCCTCAAGATGAAATCTTTGAGAAGGGAGAAGGTTATTTTTGAGTTGATCTTTAATTTTTAAAAAGTACTAAAATGAGTCAACTTTTAGAAATTAAGTAGGAATTTCTTCAGAATATACTAGGCTGATTTTTTTTTTCAGAAAAGTTGCACCAAGAAGATAAGAAGTTCATGGTTAGCAAACTAGTAGAGGATACAATCACATCTTGTACATGACACAAGTACCCTAACAACTGCTCTATTCTGAAGACCATTCAGGCTATAACTCCAGCTAGGCCCACCTTCACGGAGGGCTGGGAGGACACCACCTGGTAGGTATCGCAGGAGCTCTATGCTATTGGAGCATTTTTTTGGTGAAGTTAATGATTGCATACAATTCTTGCAGTCCACAGGAAACAAGTTAGAAAGTGATAAATATTAAATGCTCCTGAGCAACACTACTGAGAGACAGCCCAGGGACAGACACGTGTGTAGTCACGAAGGATGTGTGTCAGTCCCCGTGTGAATGAGAATAGGGATTTAATTTCAGAAACACCCTGTAATACATCCTGGCGCCAATCTTACTACCTCTCCCAGTACCACCACTAATAAGAAGAGTTACCTATATTTTTGAACCTTTACTATGCCAGGCGTTATGCTAAATTCGGACAGAATTTTATAATTCATTTTTCACAATAAAATATGAGATTGATAATATTCCTTTCTTCAGGGAATCCAGACTCAGAATTCTAAGTTAGGAATCCGCGCAAGGTCACACGACTCTGAAGTGGGAGAGGCAGGGTCAGAGCCCAGTTCTGCCTGCCCCCAAAACACATGTCCACTATTCTATGGATGCATAGCACAGTATTTAAAAAGTGAAAAGTCTAATGCAGTAAAGTGTGAAAAATATTATAAGTCAAATAATTATCTAATTTGTATTTTCGTGTTCACATGTGAAGAAAAACATTTCTTGTACCAGGAATTACTGTTATACTTTGCATTTCTAAGAGCATATGTTAAAACTAAAGAAAATTCCTTGCAGATGTAAGGCATGGGCTGGAACACTTGCCTGATCTATGCCTTTCAGTTGGATGCTACAGTCACCTCCCCATCTGCCCACACTTTCCTTTTCATAAAAGGTTTAGGTTTTTCCTTCTGTCCTTTACTCTGTTCTTGGACATGTTTCACAGCTTTGCTGTTGACAAGCATTTCTGGGGAGAGGTCTGTGGCATAAAATTGTTTGACATTATAAGACAGGGCAGACAGCTCTCATTCAGAAATGTGTAACCATTCACATAAAGACTGTTAGCCAGCTTGGATTTTGTATAGACACTGGGTTACCAAAATATTTCCCTCAAAATAAACTTTTAAGAAAATGGCAAATCTGTGAAATTACAGAGTTTACAAAAGATTTTAATTCCTACAATGACCTGGAGGTTAAACACACACACACACACAGAAACTACAGTTCTAAACCCTTAAGTAATTAGTTAAAACTAAAGATTGGGCAGTGCGATTTATCCAGTGATAGTAACAAAATCACCCAGTGCTGTAGACTTGGATGTGCCAGGAAGATGAGACTCTGTAGCTTTCTTAAGATCTTTCACTTCATTGCTTTGAAATGTCCATCTCTTCAAGTCCCCCTGCCCAAGGAAGAGGGTGGAGGAGGAACTGGAAAGCCCTGGGCTGAAAGAAGATTCCTCACCCCGGATCGGGGTTATCTTAACCTCTTCTCCACTGTTTATTTAACTTGTGTGTACAGCCAGGAGGAAGCCACTACGATAGGGTCCCTGGGACAGCTTAAATCCCTAGTGACCCACTTAACACAATAGATTGTTTTAATCAACTCATGTCCTGGCACCACCTAGAAGGGAAACGTAAACAGAGGCGCACACTACTCGGATCCGCTCGTTACAGCGGGAGATGCAATTACCTACCAATCGATGGTCGCATCTCTGCCTTGTACCATTTAAGAGGAGATTTTAATTCCTAACTTCGAAGCTGTATTTCTGTCTAAAAGAGCTGGAATTCGGAGTAGGAGAGAAGAAGGCGGAGCCGGGTTCTGCCGGAGACCCCTTTCAGGCCAGCCCTGAGCGCACGGGCATTGCAAAGGATCGGTCACCTCCTGCCTGCCCTCGGCCTCGCCCGGGGACCGTCGCCAGAGCCCAGCGCAAGGAAACGCCAGGCTGGGGCGCCCCCAAGACGAAGCTGGGATCTTAAGACAAGGCCAAGCCATAGCGGCGGCGGATCTGTTCTGCCCAAGTCTGAAGTCTACAAACAACTCCTGGCCGGCAAGGTGACAGCCCCGACGCCCCCAGTCCGCCACCCACCACCCTCCCCGTCCTTGTCCTTGCTCTGTAAGCTACAGATACGTAAGCGAGGGGAGCAAGGCGGAGAGCGAGGACGAAGGACGACCTGGGCGTCCGAGCCGGGGCCCAGCCTCCCGCCACCAGCCCGCGTCGTCCGTCACTAGCGAGGAGCAGCGAAGAGAGGCTGGGGCCTCTAGTACACATATTAAGGGGTCCCCGAGGGAGCGGGACCTGGCGGGTTGTCGTCCGCGGTTCAGCCGAGGGGTGCGTGGGGCGGGGAGAAGCCAAGAAGAGAGATCGCAGCGCGCCCCGAGTGCGCAGCCAGCACGTGGGTGGTGCGCGGTGTGAGCGCTGCGGGCTCGCGGGACTCCGCAACCGGGACCGCGCACCGCACCCAGTGTCCCGTCACCCAAACCCCGCGGGTCCGCCGCGCAGATGCCGGCGGCTCCGCTCGCAGTCTCCATCTCACCGTTAAATGGTAAATGGACCCATCTCCGATTCTCCGGATCCTCCAGCCCGCTGCAGGGTCCTTCACGGCACCCGACGGGCATCTCCAGACGCCCCAGCCCCCGCGCCCCACCTCAAACACAGGGAACCCTCCCGAGGCAACTTGCCGGGCCATCTGCTGCGGAGCCGCGGGTTCGGGCTGCTGCGCACCGCGTCGGCTCACCGCCCCTCCGCTCCTGCGCCCCGGCGCCCCGGGAACCGCGCACCGCGGCGCATCTGACAGGCGCAGCCGCCACGCGCCCCGGGAAAGCGTCGGCGGGGCTCCAGGGGGTGGAAACGGGGTGCGGGGCCATGGCTGTAGCCCTTGACGCGCTCTTTCCCGGCCTCTCCCGCGCGAGCTGAAGCCACAGCGACCACGACCTTGGCGGGAGGAGCCCCGCAGCAGTGCCTCACAGTTCGCCGCAGGGAACCGCGGAGCCTCGGACAGCACGCACACAGGGCGGCCCGGGGCTCACCGGGCCGAGCTCGGGAGTCGTGGGCAGAACCCTGCGCGCACACGCACGCACACGCACACACGCACACGCACACTGTCGGCCGCCTTGGCGCTCACCTGTCAGTGCGGCGGGTGTTCGGGGCCTGCGCTCTCGACGCGTGGCTCGGTGGGCGGCCGCACCGAGCCGGCCGGGCCCCGCGGGGTCAGCCGGACAGAGGGTGACGCTCTCGTGCGCACTGGGTCGCCCGGTCAGCGGAGGGCGCACCGAGTGAGGGCCATCGCGCCGTCTCCCGTTTAAATGCCGGCGGCCGAGCGCGGCTCCCGGGGCCGCGCTTCTCCATTGGCCAGGCGCCGCCGCCGCCGCCGGACCCGCTGTCCGCCCCCTTTCCCGGTACTGCCCCCGCCCCCCGCACCCCTCCTACCGCCCCGCGGGGTCCCCTCTCCGCCTGCCTGGCCTCTTTGTCTGCTCCCCCGCCCAGGCCGGCTGGGAGAGGTCACCCCAGGGAACCGCGCCTGGAATGCACAGCAAATCACATTTTCCGCTCCCGTTGGAGGGGGAAGCGCGGGAGGAAATCCCCCCGGCTCCCGGCCCCTCATTCCTCCTCCGCCCCAGGCCTGGGCTTCTCCCCTCGCTAGCTCCGCGGCTCCTGCGCCGGCCCCGCGGCGCGCTCGGTCGCCGAGACTGCACGGGGAAGAGCGAGACCCCGAGGGGTCGCGAAGATGAAGCGATTCCTCCCCGGCGGAGGGCGCGGGACTGCAGGACTCTCTGCTGGAGAGGTCGCTGCGGCTCCGGCGCGGCTCCGCCCCAGGCCCCCAACTTCGAGGGCACTGACCCCGGCGCCCCCGTTAACCCCGGCGGGCTCGCCAGCCGCCGGCAGGAGCCTGTCGCCAACAGGACACCCTCCCCTCCTCTCCACGGGTTCTTTCAGCTCGGATCCTGGCGGCCTCGGCTGCGAGTGTGCAAAAGGGAGTCACAGAGGGACGGAAACACCTACAGGACCCTCACAAGCCAAGGTTTCCATTCGTAAGCCGGCTTAGAAAGGGAGAGAACAGTCGCTAGGAGAAAAGAGGGTTTCTGTAGCACGTTTAAGGTGAATAAATCAGAAAAACAAAACGTCAGGCGAGGAAATAACCTCCCAGTAATTTAAGACAAAAAAACCTACGTACGTGAAAAACCGATGTCACATTCTGTATTCATTACTGAGAACCCCACGAATAGTGGCGAACATACCAAGTGCATAGTTTTCGAAAGATGAGCGAACACTTTCATTTGTTCTCTTAGCTTGAAAACTGGTTCCTCAAAGAGGCCGTAAATTTTGTGTATCGAAGTTACAGCCCGTGCAAAAATCAACCCGGCTGCAAGGTCTGCAGACCGGCTCCATCAACCAGTCAGATGATGACTGAAAAAAAATTTTTTATAGAAGGAAATTTGAAGGTGTCCGTGCCGACTAAAGCAAAATAAACAAAACAATGAAACCCATCAAAGGTACTTATAAAACATTCGTGATTTAAGTGCTTGGCTAAGAAAAAACAAAACCCACAAACAGCGTGACTTTTCTCTTCAAGTAGGCATTAGGCAGAGGGGACGAGAAACGCTGAACATCTCCTAGGTGCTGTTAGGAACTTAAAATCGATTTTTCACAATAAATGAAACAAGAAGGAAGTCTGCATTAAATCAGTATCCAGAGATTCTTCATCATCTGAATGTTTTGTTTGTGCTATTGGCAGTTTCTACTCAAGAACTCTGTGCTGCACTTCAAATGTTTTCAAATTTTTTTTGTTAAATCATCCCATGAACCATAGTTTGTAGTTGCCTGCAGGGTGGGAATATTCAACAGAACTTGAAGATGTCCTCCTGGAGTGAGCTGCAGGAGAGATAGGTGGTCAGAAATACACAAAATACTTAGGCAAGGAACTGTTCAGCCAGAGCCCACCACAAATCTATAGGAGCCAGCTGTTCTCTGTGTGTGTAAACTATTTCACCAAATAAAAGGGAGCGTATTTTACAAATGCATTAACTCCTTCTCATCTAAAATCAATGCTTTAGTCACTATTTCCCAAGACTCATAGACTGCCCCAAATAAAAATACAAAGAGACAGACCTTAACCTCCTGAATTGGAAGTGATTACTTTGGAGCCCTAACGCTGTGACTCTATGTATCTCCATCTCTGGCTGGTAAATGTCGTTAGTTGCTATAATCCCTTTTCAGGGGGCTTCTCAGACAACAATAGAAACACTCACCTCCCCACCCCGGACCCCACAACTCTCCAACCCATTGCATGGTGTCATTTTTTTTTCATTGTAACTTATCTCTCTCTGCTATTAAAATATAACTTCATGAGGGTGGGGACTTTATGTTTGATTGCTCTAAGCACATCGAATACAAAGTGTCTAACACAGAATAAGGATTCAATAAGTAGTTGTGAACTGGAAATGTTCAGCATATACCCATTAACTAGGTTAATCAGATGAGCTGAAATCAAGGCTGTAACCATCGTGAATATGATAAACATGAGTTCTCACCTCACAGAGTTTATGGTCTAACATGTTTGTAAATTTTTATATAGATACCCAAGTTTTTGCCTCTTATTTGTGTTTCCACAGCTCTCAATCAGTCATTGCAAACCATTATCCAATCAGGATGAAGGCATAAGAGTAAAAACTCTTCAGACTTCTTTAACCACAATTACGTAATTGAAACCTGCTCGTAGTAAGAGGGGGAAGAAGTAGAATGACTCCATGTAGTCAAAGTTAAAATTTGAAACCTGAGTTGCCTAAACACTGATCACTAAGTGATAAATTTCACTTACAGAAAGTGCTTTCAAAGTACTTTGAGCAGTTGTGAGAAGTGTGGATCCTACCCAGCTGCTGGTTTGCAAGAGGAAAGTCCATTTCTCTTGTTTTGTTTACCTATTTATAGAATAGAATGTGTTTGTCCCCATCTAACTCCCAAAAACCTAAAGGGGGCTGCTGTCTATGTTTGGGGAAGAATTTTGAAGGCCTCTGTAAGGAAGCTTCTGCTTAGACCTTCAAAAGCTGTGTATGACTGTTCAGCTAATTGCAGAGACTGTGCATGCCATCTTGCATTGGATCAAAAGGAATAAAGCCCTTTACTCATTTGGAACTGAGCTTGTATATCCTTGCTAAAGAAAAAAAAATGTGATCATGAAACTGACAGTGGTTAAAGAGAAAGATATTTGCAACTGTCAAATAACAGTGAGATGATTCATATCCAGAATAGATCTGTCTTATAAATTTAATATGAAAAAAACTCCATAAGTAATCCCATAGGACTTGGCAAAGCCCAAGACAGGGCACTTCAGAAAAGAAGAGACCTGAACAGCCAATAAACATGAAGAGATGCTAGATTATACTTGTAAATTGGGGAAATGCAAACTGAAATAAGAAGATACCCTCCCTTATCTAGTAGACTACAAAAGATTTAAATCTTCCATGTTGAGTATTGAAAAGGCATGGAGAAGCAGGTCCTTAAATGCATTAGCAGTGAAGATATAAACTGGTACGGCCATGTCAGAGAATAATTTGTCAATATATGATAAAATTAAAAATGCCCCTAGTCTACCACCCAGCTATCCCACTTCTAGGAAAGCACCTTAGAAGAACTCGAGCATGTATGCATGAAGACTAGGAAGCTTATGAGTGCTTCTATCACAGTGTTGTTTATAACAACCTTAGTGTCCATCGACAGGAGTAGGAGAAGGCATAGCCAATTATTTCATTCACATACCGTAATGCTTTACTGCTGTTAAAAGGAATGGATTAGATTTCTAAAGTTCAGCATAGAGCTAAAACATACAGTGATGTTTGGGGGAAAAAAAAGTAAGTTGCAAAATGATACAAGCAGTATGACACCATTATGTATATTTTGTAATAAACATATAAAGCAATAGCATAAACTGTTTATGAAAACATATGTGTTCATATAAATGTAGAAGTAGTGGATTGGAAACTAGACCTTTGATGGTGCCCACCAGAATGGAGTGGGAAAGGGGGTTCGATTGGGGATGCAAGACTTTTTTTAAAAGACATTTTAACTCTACAATGCTTTTAAATTTTTTATTTTAAAAAAGCTTGCAACTAATATGACAAAATTGACAATTTAATTCCTGGGTAATGGGTACATGGATATTTGTTAGGTTATGCTCTTTACAGTTTGGAAACATAATTTCTCAAAATTTAAAAAGAAAGAATCTGATTTTTCTATCATGTTTCAAGAGTGTTTTTGATTATTTGGCACTGAGGACTTTTCTCTCCCGTGTGTCCTCTGAAACCAGCTCCAACCACGGTAAGCATGTTTTCAGATCACATACAAGCTCTTATTGGTGTTTATATATCTGCCAATTTGCTGAGGGCTGACTGTTCACCTTGCTATTTACACATACATGGTAAAACATTTACCAATGTCCTATATATAAAAATGTACGTGCCTGTGAAAATTCTGAGTAATGCTGCTAAATACAAGCCTATGAAAGCATGAATCAATGCAGACCACTTTAATACAGTTTGGACCTAATTCCATACAAGTGTTTATTGTGTACACTACTTGTGCAGTGCAGTATGAAAAAGGCAAGAGCGTGAAAGCACGGACACGGTCCTTCACAGTTAGTATGTAGGCTCTGAACTCGGAGTCAGAAAACTCAGAATAAGTTCCTGACTCCTCATAGGAACAGAGTGCCCCTGGGTTAGATATTTAAACCCTCTGAGCCTAAATTCAGTCATCTGTGTTCAAGGAATGATAATACCTACCTCTGGTGGATGATGGAATTAAGTAAAGTAAGTTTCTGTGAAAGTGCCAGACACATAACAGACACCTAATAAACAATGGTGTCTGTATGGATGCTGGAGTTCAGTTGGGAGCTGAAACAAAGACAGTGGAAGTATACCATCAGCGCGGGTCATGTCTCACGTACCTTTGTGTTCATGCCACATAGTGGGTGGCTGAGAAAGCTAGTAAATGCCCCACTTGCAAGGGGCACAGGGAGGAGGTGAGGGAGGAAGGGAAGGAAGGAAGTGGGAAGGAAGGAGAGGAAAGGAGGGAGGGAAAAGCAAGGAAAAGAAAAAATGGAAAAAGGGAAGACAAGAAAGGAAAAGGAAAAGAGTGACACCATTCCGGTAAATGGCACCGTGACTTCTATTTATGGTAAAACCAGCAAATGATATAAATACCCCTCAGAGGGGCACAGAGGGAAGAGCAAACCCTTCTGGCTCTCTTCTGCTTGCATCATAAGCATCACTTTAACAAAAGTTAGGGTTCTCAGGATGTTTGAACTGTAACAGCAGAACCTGAGAAGAGACAGGAAGATGCCTGAACATGGAGCAAAAAAAAAAGGCTGCAATTCCCCAGCCTGCGGAGGGCTGCTGGCAGAGATGAGGGCGGGAGACAAGACAAAGGCAGGGGCAGAAGTGGAATTCTCAGCATAAATGCACATACCCGGTGCCTAAATATAACAGAACCTGCTGGAAACGAGGCCCACTCTTTGTCTGCAGGCTGGATGACTCATGAAGTCTGAAATGTTTCTATTTGTTTTGAGCTCTTTGACATGACCTCACTCTTGGAAAAAATCAGATGGGGCTTTAATCAGTTATTGATTTTCTGCTTTCCCTTAGAGCTGGAACTGCTGTGGTTCTTCATTTCTACAGCTTTTTTATATATACCTTCCAAGAAAAGCTCATTCTACTGCAGTTTTAAATACCAGGGCCTAAGAGAAGAGCTGCTGGAAGTGCTCATTAACTGAAGGTCTCTCTGGGTTTTACCCCATTGTCTTTGGCTTTTTTTACTCATTTTCCTTGAGATCCCTGCTATTTACTAGGAGCCATGTTTTAAGGTTTACCTTTTCACTTTTGTGTCCTTTTTTAAGGTATGGGAGCATGTGTGTGATTTTGCTCTTGCTTTAACTGTTCTAATAAGTCATTTGTACTGGTTCATTACATCTTTTAAAAGATTGTATAACATTATAAAATATTTATAAACTCATCATAGGAAGCTTGGTAAATAGAGAAAATACTAAGAAGGCAAAAATCTCCCATAATCCCACAACTCCCAAATAATCACGTTTACACACACACATACACACACACACACACACCACATGCACACATATGATACATATATACATACATGGTATTCCCTCCAGTTACATAAAGTATGTGTGTATATGGATCTTAAACTGGCTTTATTAACTATCTAATATGTACCAAACACTAGACTTTACATACAACATCTAGTTTAATCTTTACAAAAATCTCATGAAGTAACTACTATTAAGTGCTTTTTTTAAAGGTGAGGAAAGTAATGTCCAAGGAGTTTGTGTAAATGTCTCAAGGGCATGTATCTGCATGAAACAGAAGAGGAATTCATGGCAGGTTGATTCCTATGCCCCTCCATCTACCTTCTACACTCTACACTGTGTAGTTAGAGTCTGCACTGTACATTGTGTTAGAACTTGTATTCAGACACCATAATTACTTCACAAAAAAGCCCCCTAAGTGCCATGTGATTTAAATATTCCACTAGCTGGTATCATCAAGACATTTAGTTGTATAAAATATGAACATACATATGAGAAAATGGGTTTGAATTCTGCATGACTTTACTTATAAAAAATCTGAACACATGGCCATGGGAAACTCAGATATGCCCCATCTTTTTTGGGTTTTGTATAAGACTGCCTTACTGCCATTATAATTGTTATTTGTGAAAGTATAAGTCTATTTCTTAAATCAGCAGCTCATAAATAAGTGCAGTGTTTTAGGGTCTTTTCAGGACAGAGAAGCATGGAGCAGAAGGTGGGAAAGTAAATTTAAACTTGCTTTCCTTTGTAAAAATCAACATGAGCTCATAAGCCATTTTACACTTGGGGTAAAATGTCCCGTTTACAAAGGGAACAAATTAAAATCCCTTTTAAATCTTGGTTCCTTCTTCACTCCTTCCCTCCCTAACTTAAAAAGGTTGGATCATCTGGAATATGATTTCTCATTCCTTTTTTAAAAGAAAGACGAAAAATGTAAACTGTGGGCTCTTCATTGCTTATGTCAGAGCAATACATGAGTACTTTATATAAACTAACCATTTGTCTATTAATGTTTGTAAAGAGCTTCATAGACATAAGGCACTTGGGACACACTCTAGAGAAATGTGGTGCCTTTGGAAAGAGGATCAGAGAAGGAAGAAACTGATGGTAAGAGAAATTCCTTTATACTCACATCCAGAATGTGAAAGGAAATGTCTAACACAAGCATCCAGCTGCATTTTCCTCCATGTGGAAGGCCACGGAGGTGGAAGGGAACCGTTTCCAAGCGGTCTAGGCAGCCTTGTCTGTTGTGTTTGTTTTTGTACTCTATGTGATTTGTCTGTGTGACAAGAAAGAGAAAAATAAAGAGGGCATACTTTGGACTAGACAACATGGCAGGGTGTTCCCAGATACTGGCTTCCAGATGAGCTCCCAAGGGTCCCCCAAATGTAGCAGGGGGTTCCTGGTAACTGGCTTATCCCATCAGGGTGAGTGGTGAGAGGATCTCAGGATCTCCCGGTGGCATGTGTCTGCCTGCCCCATGCCCACCATACTGTACGCAATGCAGGGCCGAGCACAGAGCCCCTCTTAGAGACTATAAAGCATGTTCTTAGTCACAGTGATATGCAGCCCAAGAAGAAAACTTTCTGAAAATAAACCATAATGATTCTTGCAGCAGCAACTCTGCTAGTCAAAGCAATCCATGAATGTCCAGGGACAGATCAGGCTGCCTTCCCTTAGACAGATCTCTGCGGCCACCTCTTTGCACCAGCGACCTCAGACCGTCTGCCTAGCCAAGACCTCAGGAACCACCTTCAGCCTCCTGACATGTTTCCAATCTCTCTAGAAGAGAAGGGAGGGAGGGAAGCAATCAGTTGCTTTTCAATAAGATAAATTATTTCAGAAAACAGCAACTTCTCTTAGCATATCCCCAAGCTTTAGCTCCATAGTTCTAAGTGTCTTATTTTAATAGCAGTTTTTACCACATGAGCTCTGTGCTGTCAATCTAGGGGAAAGAATCCTGCCGCTAGGAAGAATTTCAAAGTGATAGTTTGCTTTCAGTACCAATATTTGATGCAGATGTAAAGTTGCACAAACACAGCAGAGGATGTCCATTTATGAGAGTCTGACTTTCTGCAAATACAACACTGGAGTCACACTGGACCCGCGCCTGGTCCCTGGGCACATGCCCCAGATTCCCACTGCTTGTTCCGCTCAGAATTTCCCACCCCCAGCTCTACCTGTTGAATTCCTCCTCTTACTTCAAGACCCTTTACCATTTTCTATGATTCTTGCCCTATTTTTACCTTATTTTAGTTACATGTGCATTTGACATTTCTCCTTCGACAGCATGTAGCCTGGGGAGCGCCGGCACCATTTCTTCCCTCATCCTTGAGTCCCCCATGGCTCCAGTGCAGTGCCCTGCAAAAGGAGACCCTTGCTTAGTCCGTGTGTCTTGAACCAGAAGCAAGGATTTCACTTACAATAAAGGAGGTTGAGTTGAATCATAACAAAAATGCTCCTCATCAGTTCCACTTCAGATTTCTGTTTTATCCCATCCCCTGTGGAAGCTGCATCAGACGTACTAAGTGGTCGGTGTCATCCAGAATGGGGTTGCTGGGGGCAGTCCAGGTTTTCAGCTCAAGGCCACCTCATCTCTTCTCTGCCACCACCCCAGGCCCCGTCACGGCCGTTTCTCCTCTGGACGGCTGTGGTTGACGCTTTACTGCTCTCCTCACTTCCACCGATGCTGACACACAGCTGCTGGAATAAACTCCTTAACTCCCATACCAGATCATGTCTTTCGCTTGCCTAAAACTCTTTTTCCTTGCTCTTACCATACTTTTAAATGACTTAATCTGTTCATCTGCTTGTTTTTTGTCTGCTCCTCCACATGCCCGTAAGCTCTGTGGAGTGAGAGCTCTAGCACAGTGCTCGGAATAGAGTAGACACTCACAAACATTCGTTAAGTGAATAGATAAAATGCAGAGTGTTGTCATTCTCCTTCCTGTTATGAGCCTCTCTCTGCTTCCCGTTTTTCCTTGCCGCTACTTCTGGTTTCTGCGCTTTGACTAGAGCTCACTGGAGAAGTGAGCACCGTTGGGCCCTGGATTTGAGCCCCCATGTGGAACCTTGGCCCTTGGTTTTGTTGTGCAGCCAGAGGGCACATCCTTGGGCTCTGTGTGAGCCCCACCCATGGAAGAAGAGCCAGCAGCAATGCTCAGACTCCCTCTCGGAACTTCAGCTGCATCCCTGGTAACTTCCCTTGTAAAACCAATCATGAGAAAACATTCCAGAGAGATAAGACCCCAGAGCAGTAAGTTCCATGGCCTGCCGGACAGGAGAGCACCTGCTCCACTAAAATATCACAGTCAAGTTTCAGGAGAAATTCACAGGGCACTATTCCTCTGGTGTTTCTGGGAGACCTTAAAGATTTGTTGCAAGCAGATATTTTTCTTCTCTCAGCCCAGTGAAATAGAGCCCAAAAGATGAAGACAATATTGCATAAGTGAAAGGACCTTTGTATATGTGGCCAGGAATGGTGCACATTTTGCCACTGATTTTATTTTTCACCCTTTTTTGAAACAGGGTTAAGTAACTAGCCAAGTAGATTTTTGGGCCATCCCTAGTGCCAAATACCTCTTCTTTTACTCTATTGATGGAGGCCTAGTTGTCTCATCCTAATTCGCCTTGAGGATACAGGGTGTGGCAACAGCATTTTATCATGGCCTTTGCAGCTTCTGAAAGCACAGTTCCAAACACAGGAGTATCTGTTAGTTATCAGAGAAGGGAAGGGCTGGTTAGGAAGGTCTGGGGTCTTAGAAATAAATTCAGGTGATGCCAAAGCATGGTTTTCAGTTCTGGTAAGATTTTGTGAGACTAACTGCGGCCTGCTGTAGTGTTGCTGGCTATGCATGCAGCCGCGGAGTCCCTCTATTGAAGCCCTTCCCTCCTGGCCCCTTCTCTTCACTTGTTCTCAATGCATCCCTGTTGCAGTTGTGGGTGTTGCTCCCCCAAATTGATGAGGTATCAGCGTCTCTGGGGGAGCTCAAGAAAATGATTCTCAGAGCTTGTTCTAGGTGACTGTGTCAGAATTTCCTGGGCTGGGGCCCAAGAATCTGCATTTTTATAAAGCTCTTCAGATGTCTGCTTCTGACAAGTAGCCAGGTTTAGGAATTACTGGTGTAGTGGAAAGAATTCTATTTGCACCTAAACTCAACCATTAACAATTTCCTAAGCAACTTTAGACAAGTCAACTCTTGGACTATGGGGAAACAGAGGCAATGACACATACATAAGAGCTGCAGCAGAATTAAATAAAATTACATATGTGATCTATCCCTATATATATTTAATAGAGGAGTTAGTTAATATTCTGCTGGTGACCTAGACACTTCCCAGAGTCTTTTTCTGAATAGTGTGTAGCTTCCTTTTCTGTGTTTAATTCCTTGTGAAACTGGGTTGCTCCCTTTTTCAGTCACCAGGCATAAGCATATGCAGATGAATCATAAGACCATCATGCCATGTGTTCCAAGAGCCTTCCAAGTTCATAGCTGGGAGAAACGCTCAACATTTAATGCATATTGTTTCCCGATATCTTTTTCCAAATTGCCAGTACAGTTTCCATTTCTGGGAAATTACATAGACATGTCTGGATCCAACTCTTTTATCTTTGGATTTCCAACTGCTCTGTTTTCCTTCTTTCTTCCCATCAAATTCTCATATTTTGACAGTTTTAAGACCAGCTCTTCCTTGATCTTTTCATTCCTATAATATATTGAATTGAAATGAGCCCATTCTCCTTGGTGTGCCTTCTTTCCAAACACAAAATATTCTGAAGTTCAGATTCTCTCTCTGTGAGTGGGCTAACATCACAAGAATTTTGTGGTTTCATCCATCATAAACAAGAGCGTTTTAAATGAACTCTGCTTCTTTTCCCCCAAGCATCACAAAAGGTTGAGACAAACTGAAATGAATTTTTAGTAAAAGAAAGTTACTTATTAAAAATAGTGCTGATAAAAGTATACAAATTGACTCAGTAGAAAGATTTTGTAAAACACTGTAACTTAGAAGGAAATAATTGTTGTAGGCATCCACAATGAAGGAAAACACTCTGCTCTCTTGAAAAACTGTTTACTCTGTTTGGTGTCGACAAAATGTAACCAAAAAAGTCCTTTCTCTTTTGATATGAGGGAGAAAGGCAAACTCTATGTGAGAGCACTGCTCACACTTTACTCAAGAATGTTACAGTTTTGCTTGGGTACCTAGTTGATCTAAGCACATTAACAAGCATAGTATTAGCTACTGACACTGTTTTGTATTGCACATGTCCATTTGCAAAAATGGAAGAAATATAATATTCACATTTTCAACCCTCCTCTCTATTAAAAAAAATACTACAATGTGGTTTGAGTTGTGAATCTATTGAAGACATCTTTGATGAATCAAATGTCAAGGCATATGTAAAAAGTGATTTGGAAAATTTCTCATGGATTGCTGGTAGGGGTAATGGGGAAGAGGCTGTCGGGGCATCTCCGTTCTCTTTCTGGATTTTTTATTGGCCCTTTCACTCTCTCAGTTCATCTATTGTTACAATAAAAATAAATCCCTCTCTTCTATGCCAATGCCTCTCAGAGTTTTCTGGGATATGATTGACTAATTGCAAAGTAACTTGACCTTATTGGATAACTGGTACCATCTAAATATGATACATTTCCCACCCCCCAGACACTCCAAAATAGCATCATCCACTCTGCAAACTTCCAAAAGCTATGAGGGTAAATAAGCTAACAGCCAACCAAAAATCAACAGCAGAAAGAGCCAAAGTATAATGAAAAATGAAAAAGAAAAACTTTCATCTTCACCTTTTTCATTCATGCCAATGAATACTGGGGGAAAAACGATACAAGCAAATGATTTAAAAAGAAGAAAAGCTAATGATAAAAGCTTGAGTTTGATTTGCATCCGTGTCACAATTACTTCTTTCCTTTAGAACACACTTTCTTATTTTATCAAATGTGAAGGCTGTTATATTTTTAAAAAGTAGTCCCTAAATTCCACAATCTACCATTTGGCCACACTTTCCCCTTTGGAGCTATTACAAGATGGTAACTTGATGGCTAAACTGAGATCAGAATAACTGGGCTCTACTTGGACCTTTGACAGAGCATTCAATTTACCAGTGCCTCAGCTACTTCTCTATGGGCAGTACTGATGTCCAGATTATGTCCTTTTGACAAAGTGAAGGAGGAAAATATAATGTGGACTACCTTTACTTCGACGAATAATGGTTCATGAATGCTGGCTTAAATTTGCATAACAATAATCATAGCTAACATACTTTAAATAGTGGAGATGGCCAACTGGCACATAGTATCTACTCCCATCACCTTCTGTGCGCCTTCTTGTACTGCAGCAGCTGGAAAGCTAAAAATTAAATTAGCTGATTCCTTGGCAGCTAGAATGCTGGAAGCAAAAGAGAGCACAAAATATATGCCCTCCCACAGGATTTTGAAGGTGGAAGAGAAGAAAGCAAAACTGTTTTCCTGCGGTTGTTCTGCTCTGAGGAATGGTAGCTTCAGGCACACTCAGCATTCCTGTGTCAAGACAACGGCTGTGGGGGTGCCACGCATCAGCCACCACTTCCTGACCTCTGGGTCCCACTGATGCTAGTGACCTTTAACTGGTGAAGCCCAGTTACGGATCCCTGCTTCCTGCTCCTCCACATCTTCAAATGATTTTGTAAACACCTAATTCCTTGTATTAAGTCACTTCCATCTGTTAATATCCAAAGCAAAGAATGTATTTCTTGTGCTGAAATATGATTCTGAGTTTGGCATCCAAATCACGCTTCCATTCAGGTGCTGTAGTGCAGGGAATTTATCCTAATATCAATTTGGTGAGGTACGTATTACCTTTTCCAGCTGTCCAATGAAACAACTAAAACTCAGTGAGATGAAATAACTTGCTCCAGGTCACACAACTTGTAAGGAGCAGAACCCAAGGTCAAAGGCAAATCTAGTTATAAAGTTTTTGTGCCTAACTGCTTTGATAAACTGTGATAGTTCATATCAAGTACATAATAATCATGTACAACTGGCCGAAGATTTTATTTATTTTGCCACAAACTACATGGGGGAAGAGTCTATATCTTGTACATCTTGTCATAAGACTCCCAAGTCCCAGAGCACAGCTCAATATTGGACACCGAGAATAGGTTCTTTATAAGTTACTGTGGAAAGAATAAATTAATGGTATTGTGATGAATCTTACCAAGCAAAGGAAGTGACACCAAAAGATGGGAAATGCTTATGGTGTCCTACTTGTGGATAAATCACTGTAGCTGCCAAACTAGTTTTATTAGCTGTTTCTTGCTCTTCGTGTGTTCAATTGCTTCTACTAAGAGCTATTACAAATAATTTTGTTCCCTGTGTGTGTATTTCTTGGATTCTGTTGGGAGGAATAGCTTATCAACAAGTTTCACTGCCACATACATTCATCAAACAACAGAACCTTCAGGCTGTTAAGAAGGGTTTTTAGGTCTTGCACATTCCATCTTATAGCAGCTCTTTTGTAAAAGATTCTTTCTTTACCACTTATAAGTTAATGTTACTCAACCCAAATTCAAGGAAACATTTTGACTAGAGTGTGAAGAGCATCTGGAGCAGAGACAAAGAATGAGTTCTATTCCTGAGCAGAGGACCTCTGGTTCCTCCTGGTTATAGAAGTGTAGCATGGAAAGATGGTGGTGTGAGAGGTGAGACACAGGTTTGCTCCTAAAACTGCATATAATATGAAAATATAACTAATACAACTAATCCTGAAAGAGCAACAGGAAAGAGTACTGTGCCAAACTGCATACACCCGGAGAAAAGAATAAACCTCATGGAACAGGGTAACGTACTAAAGCTGTGGCCCAGCGGGAGCCAAGCCTTTTCCCCACCCCAGCTCTTCGGGGAGAGGAAGAGAAACAGAGGGGGGAGGGAGTGGAGGCCTGGGACTGCTGAATACCTAACTGCGGAGATCTGATCTGGGAGCACAAACCTACATTTTATGGTGTTTTCATCGTACTCTTGTGATTAGGGGGTTGGAAAGTTAAGACAGGCAGAATACCTGGAGAGACTGAGATTCCAGCCACTTGTGGGAAGCAGGGATCTATATCCGGCTGCTCTGGGACAAAAGAAAGGAGAGCAGTCTGAGACACTTCCTAACAGCAAGAGAGCTGCTAAAGGGGCAAGGATCGCACAGAGCTTATTGCTCAGGAGAAAGGACAGGTAGACAAAATTGTCCGGGTGCACTCTGCCCAGCAGGTTGGGAACTTTCACGATCTTCAGGAGCTCCAGCTCCCTGGCTGCCTACACGGCTCCAAGGACCTCTTCTGTGATAAGCAGCCTACTGCGCCTTTCTCCCAGCCAGCTCCACCTGGCTTGAAAACCGGTAAACCCTACACTGGCATTAGACTGGCCAGAGGGAAGCCTTGTCTACAGCAACTACAAAGGCAAAGCATATATACCTGTGTACTCAGCCCACTGGTTCTGGCAGTGGAGACAGGCACAGCAGCCTGGAAGCAGGAAACAGCTGTTTCCTCACCCCAGGCACCAATACTGCTCCCCTACAACCCCCGACATTGCTTCAGGGTCTGAGCAGCTCCAGAGAGTAGAGCTCTGGGCACTAGAGGGCGCCATATACAAATATGAAACACCAAAGGGACCTGGTTCAAAGTAAAATTATGAATATGAATACAACCCCTGAGAAAGATTCAAATGAAATCACCCTCATGAATCTGTCTGAAAGGGATTTCAAAATAAAAATCACTAACATGCTCGTGGAGGTACAGAAAAATATTCAAGAACTCAGGGAAGAATTCTGGTCAGAAATCCAATCATGGAACACAGTATCAGAAATGAAACATATAATGGAAAGTTTTAAAAGCAGATTAGATATGGTGGAGGAGACGATAAATGAAATAGAAATTAGAGAAGAGGAATACAAAGAAGCTGAGGCACAGAGAGAAAAAAGGATCTCTAAGAATGAAAGAATATTGAGAGAACTGTGTGACCAATCCAAATGCAACAATATTCACATTATAGGGGTACCAGAAGAAGAAGAGAGAGAAAAAGGGATAGAAAGTGTCTTTGAAGAGGTAATTGCTGAAAACGTCCCCAATCTGGGGAAGGAGATAGTCTCTCAGGCCATGGAGGTGCACAGATCTCCCAACACAAGGGACCCAGGAAGAAAACACCAAGACATATAGTAATTAAAATGGCAAAGATCAAGGATAAGGACAGACTACTAAAAGCAGCCAGAGAGAGAAATAAGATCGCATACAAAGGAAAGCCCATTGGGCTATCATCACACTTCTCAGCAGAAACCTTACAGGCCAGAAGGGAGTGGCATGATGTATTTAATGCAATGAAGCAGAAGGGACTCGAACCAAGAAGGTTATCTGGCAAGGTTATCATTTAAATTTGAAGGAGGGATTAAACAATTTCCAGATAAGCAAAAGCTGAGAGAATTTAGCTCCCGCAAACCGTCTCTACAGTGTATTTTGGAGGGACTGCTATAGGTGGAAGTGTTCCTAAGGTTTAATAGCTGTCACCAGAGGTAATAAAACCACAGTACAGAAAGTAGAACAGTTAATTACTAAGCAACTGCAGAATTAAATCAACTATCTCCAAAGTCAATCAGGGGATAGACAAAGAGTACAGAATATGATACCTAATATATAAAGAATGGAGGAGGAAGAAAAGGAGAAGAAAAAAATAACCTTTAGATTGTGTTTGTAATAGCATATTAAGTGAGTTAAGGTCAACTCTTAGATAGTAAGGAAGTTAACCTTGAACCTTTGGTAACCATGAATCTAAACCCTGCAATGCCAATAAGTACATACCTATCGATAATCACCCTAAATGTAAATGGTCTGAATGCACCAATCAAAAGACATAGAGTCACTGAGTGGATAAAAAAACAAGACCCATATATATGCTGCCTACAAGAAACTCACTTTAAACCGAAAGACATACACAGACTAAAAGTGAAGGGATGGAAAAAGATATTTCGTGCAACTAATAGGGATAAAAAAGCAGGAGTTGCAATACTTGTATCAGACAAAATAGACTTCAAAATAAAGAAACTCACAAGAGACAAAAAAGGACATTACATAATGATAAAAGGGTCAATCCAACAAGAAGATATAACCATTATGAATATCTATGCACCCAACACAGGAGCACCTAAATATGTGAAACAAATACTAACAGAATTATAAGGGGAAATAGAACGCAATGCATTTATTCTAGGGGACTTCAACACTCCACTCACTCCTAAGGACAGATCAACCAGACAGAAAATAAGTAAGGAGACAGAGGCACTGAACAACACATTAGAACAGATGGACCTAACAGACATCTACAGAACTCTACACCCAAAAGCAGTAGAATACACACTCTTCTCAAGTGCTCATGGAACATTTTCAAGAATAGATCATACCTTAGGCCACAAAAAGAGCCTCAGTAAATTCAAAAAGATTGAAATCGTACCAACCAGTTTCTCAGGCCACAAAGGTATGAAACTAGAAATAAATTATGTAAAGAAAATGAAAAATCCCACAAACACATGGAGGCTTCACAACATGCACCTAAATAACCAATGGATTAGTGACCAAATAAAAACAGAGATCAAGCAATATATGGAGACAAATGACAACAATAACTCAACACCGCAATATCTGTGGGACACAGCGAAGGCCATGCTAAGAGGAAAGTATATTGCAATACAGGCCTACCTCAGGAAAGAAGAACAATCCCAAATGAATAGTCTAAACTCACAATTAATGAAACTAGAAAAAGAAGAACAAATGAGGCCCAAAGTCAGTAGAAGGAGGGACATAATAAAGATTAGAGCAGAAATAATAAAATTGAGAAGAATAAAACAATAGAAAGAATCAATGAAAGCAAGAGCTGGTTCTTCAAGAAAATAAACAAAAGAGATAAACCCATAGCCAGACTTATCAAGAAAAAAAGAGAGTCTACACACATAAATAGAATCAGAAATGAGAAAAGAAAAATCACTACGGACACCACAGAAATACAAAGAATTGTTAGAGAATACTATGAGAAGTTATATACTAACAAACTGGATAACCTAGAAGAAATGGATAGCTTTCTAGAAAATACAACCTTCCAAGGCTGACCCAGAAAGAAACAGAAAATCTGAACAGACCAATTACCAGCAACAAAATTGAACTGGTAATCAAAAACTTATCTAAGAACAAAACGCCTGGACCAGACGGCTTCACTGCTGAATTTTATCAAACATTTAGTGAAGACCTAATACCCATCCAAGGAGTAGAAGAAGAGGGAATACTTCCAAACTCATTCTATGAGGCCAGCATCACTCTAATACTATAACTGGGCAAAGACACCCCCCCAAAAAAAAATTACAGACCCATATCCCTGATGAACATAGATGCAAAAATACTCAACAAAATATTAGCAAACCGAATTCCAAAATACATCAAAAGGATCATCCATCATGATCAAGTAGGATTTATTCCAGGGATTCAAGGATGGTAGAACATTTGAAAATCCATCAACATCATCCACCACATCAACAAAAAGAAGGACAAAAACTCTTAACAAAATGGGTATAGAGGGCAAGTACCTCAACATCACAAAGGCCATATATGACAAACCCACAGCCAACATCATACTTAACAACGAGAAGCTGAAAGCGTTTCCTTTAAGATTGGGAACAAGACAAGGATGCCCACTCTCTCCACCTCTATTCAACATAGTGCTGGAGGTCCTAGCCACGGCAATCAGACAACACAAAGAAATAAAAGGCATCCAGATTGGCAAGGAAGAAGTCAAACTGTCCCTGTTTGCAGATGACATGATATTGTACATAAAAAACCCTAAAGAATCCACTCCAAAACTACTAGATCTAATATCAGAATTCAGTAAAGTTGCAGGATACAAAATTAATACCCAGAAATCTGTAGCATTCCTATACTCTAACAATGAACTAGCAGAGAGAGAAATCAGGAAAACAGTTTCATTCACAGTTGCATCAAAAACAATAAAACTCCTAGGAATAAACCTAACCGAGGAAGTGAAAGACCTATACTCTGAAAACTACATGACACTTATGAGAGAAATTAAAGAAGATACCAATAAATGGAAACACATCCCATGCTCATGGATAGGAAGAATTCATATTGTCAAAATGGCCATCCTGCCTAAAGCAATCTACAGATTCAATGCAATTCCTATCAAAATACCAACAGCATTCTTCAACGAACTAGAGAAAATCATTCTAAAATTCATATGAAATCACAAAAAACCCCGAATAGCCAAATCAATCCTGAGAAGGAAGAATAAAGCTGGGGGGGTTATGCTCCCCAACTTCAAGCTCTACTACAAAGCCACAGTAATCAAGACAATTTGGTACTGGCACAAGAACAGACCCATAGACCAATGGAACAGACTAGAGAGCCCTGATATAAACCCAATCATATATGGTCAATTAATATATGATACAGGAGCCATGGATGTACAATGGGGAAATGACAGCCTCTTCAACAGCTGGTGTTGCCAAAATGGGACAGCTACATGCAAGAAAATAAAACTGGATTATTGTTTTACCCCATACACAAAAGTAAACTCAAAATGGATCAAAGACCTGCATGTAAGTCATGAAACAATAAAACTCTTAGAAGACAACATAGGCAAAAATCTCCTGAGTATAAGCATGAGCAACTTCTTCCTGAACGCATCTCCTCGAGCAAGGGAAACAAAAGCAAAAATGCACTCATGGAACTACATCAAACTAAAAAGTTTCTGTACGGCAAAGGACACCATCCACGGAACAAAAAGGCATCCTACAGTATGGGAGAATATATTTGTAAATGACATATCCGACAAGGGGTTAACATCCAAAATATATAAAGAACTTACACGCCTCAACACCCAAAAAACAACCTGATTAAAAAATGGGCAGAGGATATGAAGAGACAGTTCTCCAAAGAAGAAATTCAGATGGCCAATAGACACATGAAGAGATGCTCCACATCACTCATCATCAGGGAAATGTAAATTAAAACCACAATGAGATATCACCTCACACCAGTAAAGATGGCCAGCATCGAAAAGACTAAGAACAACAAATGCTGGCAAGGATGCGGAGAAAGGGGAACCCTCCTACACTGCTGGTGGGAATGTAAGCTAGTTCAACCATTGTGGAAAGCAATATGGAGGTTCCCCAAAAAACTAAAAATAGAAATAACATTTGACCTGGGAATCCCACTCCTTGGAACTTACCCAAAGAATACAACTTCTCAGATTCCAAAAGACATTTGCACCCCTATGTTTATCACAGCACTATTTACAATAGCCAAGATATGGAAGAAACCTAAGTCTCCATCAGTAGATGAATGGATAAAGAAGATGTGGTACATATATACAATGGAATACTATTCAACCATAAGAAGCAAACACATCCTACCATTTGCAACAACATGGATGGAGCTGGAGGGTATTATGCTCAATGAAATAAGCCAGGCGGAGAAAGACAAGTGCCAAATGATTTCCCTCATTTGTGGAGTATAACAGCGCAGCAAAATTGAAGGACTCACAGACTCCAAGAAGGGACTAGTGGTTACCAAAGGGGAAGGGTGTGGTAAGGCGGGTGGGGAGGGAGGGAGATGGGGATTGAGGGGTATTATGTTTAGTACACATGGTGTGGGGGGTCACGGGGAAAACAGTGTAGCACAGAGAAGGCAAACAGTGAATCTGTGGCATCTTAGTACACTGATGGACAGTGACTGCAATTGGGGTATGGGTGGGGACTTGATAATATGGGTAAATGTAGTAACTGCATTGTTTTTTCATATGAAACCTTCATAAGAGTGTATATCAATAATACGTTAAAAAAAAAAAAAGAAGTGTAGCATGAGGAGATTCCAGGGTCCTGGGAAAGGGTGTTACTAGACCTGGTCTGGTTTTGAGTGGTCCTTGGAGAGAGGGCGGGGGGTGGTGAGGTGGCACATGTCAGAGCAGTTCCATATGCCCCTGGAGCTAGATTATACTCTAGAAAGCAGCTGTGACTATGAACTAAGCATGTTTCAACTTCATAGCCCAACCCTGGAGTCCCAGGTCAGCCATCCTGGGGCCCGGGTCTGGCATCCCATTAGATGTGTGTCTAAGCACGAACAAGACCAAGTTTCCCCAACAAGGCTGTGTGGTAGCAAGAAATACTTACCAGGGCTGACCATGCTCCAGCCTCCCCACCGGCCCCAGACTGGTGAAGCTTCCTGCGGGTCCTAGACAACTGTTCCACGGGACCCTAAGGAAGGAGATTCTGGACCACGCACAAGGTATGCACTTGAATTATTATTGAAAACATAAATGAACCGTGTGTTTACGGAGTACTCATGTTGGCGGCACTGTGATGAGGAACCCAGCAGCCCACAGGAAGTTCAGATGCTCTGAAGGATAGAGAGTCTTTTCCCCTTAAAATATGGGTTCACTGACTCCCAGCACCAGTTGGACCCAGGAGGATGGAGTTTTTGGGCTTCCGAAGAAGCGTGGTATCGATTTTGTTTTGCTTTGCTTTAATTTTGCAGCAGTAATAAGATTACTAGTGTCTAGAAATAGGGGCTTGCACAGATGTGAAGTCAACAAGCTCTGAGCGGAGCTGCTACAACCTCCTGCCCCAGCCTCCCCTCGTTCTGCATCCTAGGCATCCGTCATCTCTATTTCCCATTCCAGGTGACTCTGCAATGTCACCCCGAAATGTGGGTGAAAGGCTGTCCGAGCCCCTCACATGCCTTTGTGCCCTGCATGGGCTTTATTGGCCCTGCGCTGCCACCTTCCCGTCTCTTGGCACTGCCCCTTCCCCAACTCGTACGTTATGCCTAGATCACTGTTTCCGGGAAGCTGTTTAATGAAGACCCCCACAAAGCAGTGCTTCTCGACCATTTTCAACCCATGTCCCCTCCTGTTTCCTCTCACTTTCCCTTCTGTGACCCCTTAGTGATTCTGTGGCAGATACAGAGGACCCAGAGGCTTCGGGTCCCCAGGCCCTAAGGCTGATGTCTGCAACATTTCTCAGCGAGGCTTGGTATCTCTGAAAGGTTCCAAAGGACAGAGGAGGAGGAAAGGATGGTTCTACTGTCCTTTGAGTCTGCTGAGTGAGTGGGTGAAGTTCCTCTCTCTCTCTCCCAGGGGCAAGGACGGAGGAAACGCTTCTGGAATGGCCCCATTGTAAACTCCTCTGTGGCTAGGGCTGTGTGTCCTCCTCATGCGGTGTGACTTGCTGCCCAGGGCCTCCAGCTGGCTGTGCCGCAGGGGGACTTCAGTCAGGGCTAATGGCCAACAGTGCTGGCGCCCTATGCCTCACACTCTGGCCAGTGTGCCCCGCATCGCCCTCTTTTGTTCTCTGAGTGTGGAGGAGGGTGTATGACAACCTCCCTGGTTTCAAAGACCCTTGGTTGGAGCATTGTGGAAAAACCAATCGGCCCCAGAGGTGAGGTCATGATGCTTCTGGCCCCCAGGAAAGCCAGTGTGCTTCCTCCGTAGATACAGCACGGTCTCCATCAGAAGGAAATGGCCTTTGAGCCAATCACTCTGGTGGAGGTGCTCCTTCTTTACTGCTTCAAGCCACCTTCCTCTTTCCATGAGAAGCCCTCCTCCTCCCAGGGGCTCTGGCCCCTCACCAACCAGTTCCCCACCTCCACCAGGCTTTCTCTCCCAGGGACCCTTCTGCTACCTCCCTTCCCAGCCCTCCAGGGAACTCCTTGCCCTGAGTCTCCCTTTTTGCTTCCTCGCACGTCCTGTGGCCTCACCCAGCAAACCTTTATGCCTTGTCCCACCTTGCTATTTCTAGGTCAGTGCTTACCATGATCTACTCTTACTTTTTAACCATTAATTTTGGTTTCATTATGGAAACCAACAATGATTAATTTACGGCCAATCTTGATTCATCTGTACCTCCTAGTCCCCTTCCCCACTATCACTACCACTGAATTATTTCACAACAACTCTAGGATGTCTTGTTGTTTTGTCTGTAAATAATTCAATATTTATCCCTAAGAGATAATTTTTAAAAATACAGCCATAATACCATGGAATACCTAAATATCACCAAATATACTGTCACTACTCAAATTTCCCCAATTGTCCAATCAATGTCTTTTTAATTTGTTTTGTTTGAGTCAAGGTACAAATAAAACTCACACATCGTATTTGGTTTGTATGTCCCTTAAGTCTTCCTAAATCTGTAATAGTTCCCTACCTTAAAAAAAAAAATTCCTGCCACTTATTTGTTGAAAAAGCTGGGTCAGTTGTCCTCTGGAGTCTCCCCCGTTCTGGATTTTGGTGATTGCTTTCCAGGGGTGGATTAACATGTCTCTCCACTCCCTGTTGTCTTCTGTGAGTAAGGAGGTAAATCTAGAGGTTCAAGTTAGACTGTTTTGGCAAAACTATTTTATCGACAGTGCTTCATATTAACCATGAGGCATATAATCTCTCTCTTTTTTCAGATCTGACTGACCAGTGGGTTCAGGTGCTGCTGGTCTCATCTAATCTTTAGGAATTAACTCCTGTTTCTCATCTGATGGTTTGGAAGCCATTGAGATTACTGACCATGACCATCTCCTTTTGAAATGTACATAAGGAAGTCATTCTACCCTCTTCTTTCTTTCTCAAGGGCCCTTTGGGACAAACTTGATATTCCTCACTGACTGCCAACATGGCTTACACGACCACCCTCAGCAGTGACTTCTGATGTTTCGGGAGTTGTGGATGCTTTTGACAATCTGGAACTTCTTGATAAGAAAAAAAACGTACATGCTCTGGCACACAGAATTCCAGTTAGTTTCAGAGGCTCTTGGACCTCCGTTTACCCTGTACTCTACAACCATGTGGGGCAGCTTTGACTTTATACAGAATCTTGCTGCCCTGACCCAACCCTCTAATTTGAAGACTCTCACATTCACAATTCTGTCCTTTGTTCCCTTGACCTCATAGTTTTCTTCTTCCTCAAGTCCATTGATCTTCAGTGCCACTCAGTTCTACCTCTAGATTATTTTGACCCACTCTCAGATCATTAGTCTCAGCCCAACACATCGCAAAATCTCAAATCTATAATGGGGCATCTCCATGTTGCTGTCTCTGGCGTTTTAGAATCTTTGACTTCTTGATGTTCTACCAGGAGGCGTATCTGCAGGGCTCACTGTCATGTCCACCATATGGGCCTTTCCTCCCAAGATGCTGATATCTGGAAGAACATTAACAGCGTGGCAGGAACCACGGCGCCGGGGCTGCAAGGACCAGGGGAGGAAGCGGCATGACTGAAGCCCACAGGCTGTGCTCACCTGGTAGGAGACAGACTCTCAGAGAAGATGCAGCTAGTGAAAGATAAAACAACTTCTCTTGCTTTCTCCCATTCTCTCACCTTCTGCTCTGCCTCCAATGATCTCACATTAAACCCCGATAGAAGTCAGCTGACATGGGAGCCTGGGAAACTGAACCTGCCATTCACAGAATGACGGGGGAAGGCAAAGAGTACGTCCGAAGGCAAACAGGCCCAGCACAGGCACAGTGACCTCACCTCCTCCTGCTTCACCTACACTTCCTTCTCATGACCTCAAAATATAAATCTGTCGTTAGCCATTTTTTCTTCCTTCTATCCAATTACAGAGAAAGAGACGTTCTTTTGTTTTTCTAAGAGAGCTAGAACTGGTAGGAAGTGTAACTAAAATGCTTCTACAACACAGAATTCATAAGGTCAACCTCCCAGTTCTATATGTCTCTAGAATGCGAAGGAATTATCTTTGGAATCAGGTGGCGTGGGTGCTTCTGAGACCATGCTATTGAATGATTCTCCTCTAGGAGAAATGCCTCCTGCTATCAGCTAGGCACCAAAGGCTTTCCTGATTTTTATAAATGATAACAACAGACTCATCTGGTGACTAAATGCGGTCAAGATATTTCTATTAGACAAATCACTGACATTAGGACTTAATGTGTATTTATCAAAATTAAAATCAAGAATGAGCTTTCTCCCAGAGTGCTTTCTCACTGCTGCCTCCCTTTTAAGAGACAAGTAAATTGAGATTGATGATTCCAAAGCCTGCAATTGTTCTGTTACAGGGAGGAATTGTAAAAGGAAGTCATCTCACCAGTGAGCTGATTCCTGCCAGCCTTTCACTAAATTGATTTTCTCACTTGGGAGTACTTGGCTGAAAGAATATTGACACCTCTTCAGAAACAGGCGGGGGCGTGCTCTTGCACATGCCATTCCAAACTTGCAAAGCCAAGTGAAGCTGAATGACCCGTTCTGTGCTCATGGGGGACACTCCAAGACCTGGGTTGTAGGCTCTGCTTCCCGAGGGCAGTGGGGTGTCAGTATGAGTCTCCTATGCGCTCCCAGAGCCCAGCCTGGAGCCTGACACATGGTAGAAACACAATATTTGCTGAATAAATAAAATAACTCGAAGTCAGAAGACCTTAGTCAACAGGTACTGACTATACTACTTTTAGCTTTTCCTAGGACCTCTCTGAGTCTCAGTCTCACCATCTGTAAAATGGGGATGATAATACTGGCCCCTCTATTTATTTCAGTGTATTGTTAAGATCAGATAAGATCATATTTGTGAGTTTGTTTAGTAAACAAGGAAATTTTTTTCTGATCTAAGTAAGAGAACTTCACACACCAATGCTTGTATACACATTTATTAAGATGTAGCCAAGAGAAATGTGTCATCTCCTCCTCTTGAGTACAATCTTCTTTATTGGTGTGTAACGATGCCCAAGGGCTGGATGAACTACATAATCAAAATCAAATGCCAGTTTTTTACAGACATGGCCAAAACGGTACAGCCCAAAACACCATTTCAAGCTGCAAGAAACCTTAGGATATTTCATTCACAGTCTTGTTTTTTACTGTTTTTGACATATACACTTTAATTCGAATGCTCACTGCAGATCCACAGTTAAAATAAAAAGCTCTTATTCTCATTTAGCAGAAAGTAGAATTATCAGTGTAAAGGATAATGCACTATCAAAATACAGCTGCTTTTCATCCACAGTTATCTAATTTAGAAACATGCTGCCATTCACGGGGGCTCTAATAACGTGCATGTCACAATACAGAGGCCTAACAGTGATGCGGGTCTGGCATCTTCACTTTACTCTGGGTCCTTATCCTCATCTGAAAAATGTGGGACTGACTTCTTTGCAACAACGTTGTCCAGTCTCTGTCCTTGTAGATACGGATTGACACTCTGAAAAAAAAAAGGTTTGGTATTATACCTGAACATCAGATACAGACATTTCATAAAAGAGATGATTGAGAATCATTTCTAGGCTATGGGATTAACAACGAGGTAACAGTGATACCTCCTATCTCCCAAGTGATTACTCCAGGGCCTTGGTGGCCTGAGAGACATTGTCTGGCTGACAGGCGTGTTTAATATCACAGCGTTCTCTGTCAGGTGCAAGATGAGGTCCCCTCTTCTTATTGGAGTGAACCAGCTATAAACCTAGATACCAAGCCCCATATGAAAGAGAATTATTATTCTATGGTCTTATTTAGGTGGAAGGGAGAATCTGAAATGAATTAAATCATTTTTTATGAAGAATGCTCTAAAGAAGATGACAGAGCAGGACCAGGTGGGTATTGGCATCTGCGGACTGGTCACAGAACATCCTGCTGCTGTGTTGATTCTTCCATGCCCGTGCTCTAGTAAGGAGGGTTCATCAGCGGCTCTAGCACTCCATTCCACCTTCACTCAGTCAAATTCAAAAGCTAAAGAAAAGTAGGATGTTATAGAGGCGCTTTTATTTTGGGTTCAGACTCCATAGTCTGAAATCTCTTTCATCTCTCGGTATTCTGAAGGAGTCTGAGTTGTCTCACTCCTTCTCTAACATGTATCTATTTTTTGAGGGTTGGATTTGAACTAGTAATTGGAGCTTTACAACATAATACTTAGCAAGCAGAAAAATTTTCAGAAGGTTTGTAAGATATTTGTTCATTGTGGCCATCTTCCAATGACCGAACAAAATTGTAAGGAGGGAGCTGTGGTTACGAATGACCGGCAATCCTGTTGCATGCCAAGTCCCCATGAAGGAATGGAGGCGGTTCACAGGTGGCTCTTTCTTGCTCATGGACACTGTCTGCCATGGTTCTTTTGAAGGGTGAGCAAACATTCTCCAAAAGAGAAGGAATGCAGCCTTGACTTTTGCATTGTAAATGTCCTATATTATGACAGGTAAAGCATGAATCATGAAAGGTCATCCTGAAAAAATGCATTCCAAACAAGCTGAGAATTACATAGTGTGCAGTGTCCTCACATCTCTGAAAGGTGACGTGTCACAAAAGAAGAGTACTTTGCTGGGAAGGCATCTTTGAAACGTCTGGAATAACTAAAATACTTCTTATGTTAGGGATTGTCAACTAGAATGGACTGACCTACCCAGAAAATCATGTCAGAATCTTTGTGGAGCAAGCGTGAACTGAAAACATGTATTTTTAAATTGAAAACATTTCTTCATAAATATTTTTATTGTCTTTTTAGTAATATTATTCTGAAAATTCTAATATATTAAAAAAGGATATGAGATGTTTATGTTTATGAAATATGGGAATAAAAGGTAATAAACTCTCTAAATAAGTAACAGTAGATCTCAAATATTAACAAGATACATCTGAAGAGTTAGAACGTTTGCAAAGTCATACAAAGGTGAATTGATCTTTTACTTGTGAAGCAACTCAGAATTCAGTTGGATTTGAGCAAGTAGAGAAAGTTATGTAAAAGCACCTGGGCTCAGTGGTAGTTTTGGGGAACATCCCTCTTGGTAAGGCTTTTTCATCGGAGTAAGTCCTTATGCTCAAACCCAAAAAATGCCAAATGTAGGAGGAAAGGGGAAATAAATTGGTGAGAAAGTAAAAGGAGCAATCACTTGAATGTTTTTGAGAAATGTTTATTAGTATTGAGTCCTATACTTAAGAGTAACAACGATGACGATTCTTGGCTTGTTATCTCTGAAGAATTAAAGGCACTTATATATTTATCTTCCCTCTTGGGTGAGAGAAGCACTAGGGTACAGAGAGAGCATTGTTCCCACATCAATCATCAGGACCAGATCCCCACTTTTGGCATTTTGAATGCTCTGCTTCACTGGAGAAAGCCTTGATTTTTCACAAAAGCAAGCCCATAATTTCTCTGTATTTTGTCATGCACTGGGGGAGTTGGTTAAAATCTTCAGTCAAGATGGAAGCATCGCCTGAGGCCCGACGGCCAGAGAGGCAAGTTGTGTCCCCCTCGTCCTGGGAGGTCCATGGTGTGTGGCATGAGTGTGGGTCTTTGTAAATGTCTGAGCAGGAGGAACTTGATCCTGCTGGGTCAAAGTGACCCTTAGTGTCATAAAGTCTGAGCCTTTCTTATGTGGAGGAAGTTGAGGTCAATGTAAAATCCTTTATAACGTGTGTCCTAGCCAGAAATCTGAATTATGGAAATCACTGATCTCAAGGAGAAATGAGCTAAATAGTGACCCACAGTCATGAACCGGGTCAGGGCGGAAGGCATGCAGGGCCAGGAAGCAGAGACAACTCAAGGCTTCATGCTAAGTCATTCAGTTTGGGTGGGTCACAGGTCTTATTTGGAAATGTCCTTGTGGGGCCATGGGGAGATATTCAAGCCATCTTACTGGTAAATTATGTGTATTCTGTGCTCCTGGAATAGAATTTCTTCATGTTCTTTCAAGACTACATTACCTCCTTTTGACCTTCCTACCACCATCCACCATTGGAAACTGTAATCACCCAAGAAAAACCCCACTGACCCCATTAACTCTCCCGAAGATCTGTTTCCAGACACCGAAACTTTGCTTCTTGAATAGAAGATTAGCTGTGGGTCTTCTGTGCTTTGTCAGGCAGCACAGGAGCTAGGGACGTCCTATTTTGGGGGCTGAGAATTCATGCTGAGTCCAGACAATCCACCTCTCGAAACACCCTCTGACTGGATTCGGCGAAACTATTCACAATGGCCACAATTATCACCGTCCAGATTCCCAAGTTTTACCAGGATCCAGACACTTGCTATTCTAAATAAACAGCCTGTGGTCCCGCGTGTATGGTTTGGTCTGTATATTTTAAATAAAATCATTGCTACCTGGAAGTGCTTTGCTATGTAGTAGTAGGACTTTAACTTTTTCCTCCATCTGATCAGATAAAGAAGGCAGGTAGCCAGGCCCTTCTGCCTAGTAAGGTACCAATGGATTAGCAGAATGGACTCACTTATTCAGTCTTGATGCCATAAGATGCAATGGAAACCTAAAGCGAATTCGACATTCAGCTTTATAAAAGGCAACAGCTTAGTGACTAGATGTGTAGTACCCAGACCAAGGTCCCACCCGGGCAGCCCTGAAATGGTTAATAACTAAGCCTGCAGTCGGTTGACCAGTCAGTAAGCAAATATAATTAATCTAGTGGATTGTACATCAGTCTGGCTAGGCCAAGAAAAAAAGGTATGTGGGAGGAATGAGGTTTGTTCATCTCATCTTTGGTCTCACATTCCTTCAAAATGATTGCCTGGAGCATGCATTTCAGCACTTGCTTGCTCCTGTCTGTGTTTTTATATCATTGATGCAGACCTGAGCCATTTCCCCCAACGGCCCATGAGCTCTTGGAGGAAAGACATACCCTGAGTACCGCCCACCTTCCCGCATCCATGCAACGGAGGCAGTGCAATCACCACAAATCTTGGCATTGCACTGAAAGCCATGTGCTAAAGCTTGGAAGCCAGCGCAGAAACCAAGAGCGGCCTTTCTGGGCCTCGCCTGGGGACCGCTGTTCTGCCCTCCCCGGGCTGCGAGAGCATCCTGCTTTCCAACACCTGAGGGCTACAGCTTGCCAGCCGGCCGCTCAGAAAGCTCCAGGCATCCCACCCACAACCCGGCCAGCCGAGCCTCACCCTCCGCTTCCGTCTCTGTCCTCCCTTCATCTTCTCATAAAGGAGTTTCTTGTTCTAGGGTGGGGCAAAAAGAAAACACAAGTGCAAAAGTATGGATCAAATTTGATGAACGTCTGTTTTAAAAGCAGTACTTGATGCATCCCTATGGATATTTGCATACACATATTTTGGAAACAGAGCTAGATGAAAGGAATGCCCTGTCAGAGAGAGAGAGAGAGACCACAGGAGAAAAGCTGGTGGTTCTGCAGCTTTTAACAAGGCTCCCTGCAATGACCCAAGGCACACCAGCATCCCCAACAATCACATCAATGGGAAAAGACGACATTCTAAAGCGCAGGGGGCATGGGAGGGCTGGCTCCTGCTTTGAGCAGCCTTTGTTTAAAACAAACTATTTTACCTCATTTTTCTCTGAGTTCCTTTTTGTGAGCTGTACACATCAGCTGCTCTCTAGAGTAGTGTCTGACTATTAATAACAATCCTCTGTGTAAATAAACGAGACACAGTGACTTCTGCAACCTTTCCCCCTGTGGCTTGAATCAGTGCCCCCAGTCAAGACAATCGGAAAACCATTTGGTCTATAACATTTTTAATAGAGTGAACCTTTTAAAAACTGCCAAAAAACCTCTTGGCAGAAGGAAAGTTATGCTGGGGGAGGGGGGGGCGGGGGAAACCGGCTCTGTTACCACAGTTTGTATAAGTGTTTCCACATATTGCTGTATTCCAAACACATAGTGGACTTAAGTGAGCTCTAGACTATCAGATACATGCTCAGCAGATTTCCCTCCTCTTGGGATTAGAAATGACAGAATGCTTGACCTCGAGGCAGAGTGGAGGGAGGACTGAGGGGCTTTACTTGTGTTGGGTTTTTTTGTTTGTTGTTTGATTTTTTTTAATAAGTTTATTTTGATATCATTAATCTACAATTAAATGAGTAATATTATGGTGATTACACTACCCCCTTCATCCGGTCCCACCCCCCCAACACCATTAGAGTCACTGTCCATCAGTTTGTTTGATTTTTTAATCAGAAAGGAAATAATGTATAAAAGAACCCCATGCACGGGTTCATCTTACTCTAAATAAAATATTCTGACTGACTGAAAAAGGAAGACAACAGAGTTCTGGTAAGGAGTACATTTATATAACACTTGTATCCTGTGAGCCTCTGAGCTGTCAGCATATAAAGATTTTTTTCAATGGAAGATCTGGAAATAAAAATGACAAATGTCAAGAATGTGCTTCGTAACATTCATGTTCATTAAAGTCCACCACACCTTCAATTCACGACGCGTATCTCTTGCCCAACCTCAACTACGCAGGCAGGCTGAGCCAGCAGGAAGCAGCAGCCAGTGCCCCAAAGCCGGGACTGACCGCAGCCTCGTCTCCTGCTCACTGGGGGTCCAGTGGGTCAATCTACTCTCAGAAAGGAGAAAAGGCGACATGCAGAGCCTTCCCTTGAAGAGCGAGCGTATTTCTGTGAGGCTCCTACCTGTCATCTGTAGTTGCCTTTCTGTAGATGTAACCACTCGTGATGCTCAGAGACTATCCCGGGAGTCTGTGCCAAAGCTGGGGGAGGGGGAGGAGCGAGGGGCCAGGACAGAGGCTCGTGTATGCGTACGTGTGCCGTGGGTTCATCTGAGTGGGAGAGCGTGCCCAGGGCATCGGGGGCTGGGACAGCTGATCAGCTGCGGCAGAGCTCCACTGAGCCACCGGCAGGGTAAAGATAGCATTTTAGTTCATCTCCTTTAGAAGGTCATGGGGCAGACTAGACCCCTGGGAGCCTTCATTCAAAAAGAAATGCAAAGGGTCTGGCAAGTCTTCCTCTCAAAGATGACCCCTGTGTTTCCCTAAGAGCAAGGCTTAGGATTAGCAGGGTGATGCTTTCCTACACCACATAAGTGGCTGGGGCATTCCCAATTAACCCCATTATTCTGTAGATTTAAAGGCAGGGATTGGCTGGTATCAAGGGTATAAGATGTATACAATACAAATGAGAAGAAACCCCTCTCCTGACGCCCATCCCTTGTAGATAGGGTGGGGAGGGGGAATGGGGGACCTGTTTTCCATGTAAGTAGCAGGTCCAAGTTCACTGAAAGGGCTTTCTACGGTGCCCTCAAGATTCTGGACAACTCCTCGGATCTTGGTCTCAAATTCCAGTACTAAATGGAACGAGGGAGGCTTCTTGGAGGCATGTCTGATTCCAGGGCTAGGGCAGGGAACGTACAATCATAAATGAAATTGGAATATTTAATTGGGCCAAAAAGTAAGGAAGTGCTCAAAAAATGATGGGATGCGTCAAAAGGAAAGAAAAGACAGCTCGCAGAGACTCCCACTGGCTCAGTCTTCAGACAGTTTAAACACCAACAAAAATAACAGGAGGAATCAATGAATCCATATGGGTAATAAACTTAATAAATAATACATACACGAGGGAGCAGGGAAACTCTTGCTTAGAGTAGAAGGTTAACCAAAATACGCAAAAAGAACAATAGAGTTTTAAAATCGCTATTTTACAACTACCAGAGTTACAATCGATGCTGGTGAGTTTCATTGATGGACGCTAAAGTTGTTGGCTGAGAGTCTCATGGGACAGAATATTCATACAGTCTCGAAGCATCTCCCCACAGCCCAATTATTAGTTTCAAAGGTAGGAGTAGTCATTTTACAGTGGAGGAACCCCAGGTACCCCTTTAACCAAGTCACCACCCATTCTGGGGCACACCTGCTGTGAAACACGAAGAGGAACAGATCAGAAAGGCCTCACTCACGCCGAACCCCACGAACACGAGACAGACCCAAGCTGAAGCGCATGAGACTCTTCAGAGATACCGAGGTCATGAAAGACAAAGAGCGGTGCTGGTCAGCATCAGTGGCTCCGGTCTAAGGAAGAGCCTCCGGCCACCCAAGCTGCTGGTGAAAAGATGGGAAAGGCACTTGGAATGGAGAAACGTGTGCTTTTGGGGACTTTTTCCTAAGTGAGTAACACTCAGCACGTGATGTGTGAAGGGACAGCAACCACCTTTCGGTCGCAGCCGCTCGACGCTGCGGGTACCACATTGTCTGACAGGCAACCGGCCCTCGGAGAGACTCAACGGGAACGCTGCATAGGACACGTTCTGAGTGATGGGCCATGAAAAGGCAAGGAATTTATCCAGTTTTTAAAGAACTCCTGAAGTCGGATGGTCTGGTTCAAATCCCAGCTCTGTGCCAATCATCAGCTCTGTGGTGCTGGGCGGGTTATTCAAACTCCCTAAGCCTGTCTTTTCTCACCCATAAAATGAGACCGATAAGGATGGGCAGATTGAATGAGATAATTCATGTAAACTATTTGGCATAGTGTCTGGCACATGGCATGTGCTCAATAAATATTACTATTTACTGTCGTATTATAAAATATAATTATTTTTATTACTAATTATGCCATTACTATTATTCATCTTTGTTTTTCCATCACCTAACGTAGGGCCTGGAAGGCATATGGTATGCGTTTAGTAAGTATCTTGGTGCATTAACAAAGAGAGTGAAATGCAGAAAACAAGATAGGCGTTGATACTTATAATATGTGAATCACTGCAAAAGACCAGGTGAGCTCTAGCTTGTGTCCAAAATGGGGAAACGATATTAGCAAATAAAGAATCAGGGCCTTGTATGCCCTTCTTTTGTGCAAGATAATTACTTTGTTGACTTAAAGGGTAATTGAGCTTAAGACAAGCTAGAGCTCATCGTTCTATAAAAACACTGACGAAGGCTTGCGGACCCCAGCTTAGAAATGCAAGACATACAGACGTCTCCCCTCATCCTCAGGTTTTGCTTCCTACTGTTTCAAGTACCCACTGTCAACTGGGGTCTGGAAGCATGATCCTCCCTCTGACATGCTCATGACGCCTGTCATTCCTCTCGCTTCATTTCATCACATAGGCATTTTATCATCTCACATCATCACCGAGGGAAGAAGGGTGAGTACAGTACAATAAGATATTTTGAGAGAGAGAGGCCACATTCACATATATTTTATTACAGTATATTGTTATAATTGTTCTATTCTATTGTAAGTTATTGTTGTTAATCTCTTACTGTGCCTAATTTATAAATTAAACTTTATCATAGTTGCTAATACATAGGAAAATTTATACACACACACACACTATCTACATATCTGCAGTTCCAGCACCCAATGGGGTCCTGAGACATATCCCTGTGGATAAGGGGGGGACTACTGTACTCAACTCACACTTCCACGTGTGAAAGTTGTTTTACTGCTAGGTGCTGATGAGAAAATAAATGAAGGAAACTTAAGTTTAAAAGAACACATAATTACAGATGATAAAAGGTGTGTAACCAGTGTCCCCAATCATTGACCCGTAGCAGTCTGACCTTCTAGTCTCAGCGCTGACGCACACAAAGATGGCAATGGCTGAGAAAAAACAATCAGTGTTTAGCGAAGGGAGCAAAGAACATGAGGGATAGTGGTTGGCCTCTTACTGGCTGCTGGGAGCGAGTGGAACTTGGTGAGAGAAACCTGTAAAGGTTTTTAAGAGGAGGTGAGGAAAGTCGGCAGGAGAGGTTTCCACCGTCCCCACTTCCTTGGTTGGCCTCTCTGCCCTCACTCAGGCTTCTCTGTCTCTCTTTTGCTTCCTTCAGCTCATTTGCACCTACAGTCATGCAGGTGCCTTTTCGCCTTACACTTCAGTGCTGCCCTGCTTCGCACCCGTGACGTCTTTGACGGCTATTGTACGACCGGCTGGGTAAGTCCTCAGTCCCGGGCCTTCCTCTGCCCTCACCTTCCACCTTTCTCAGGAATTGCACCTGATGCTTGTTGTCGAGCTAGAGCATGACTACGCTGGGCTCATTTTTTTTCATGCAATTCATCTCAAACCACAAGATGGTCAGCTCGCTGAAGACGAGTGCCATGTCCCGATGCTCATTGTATATCGAGCGCCCAGCACAGCGCCTGGAATGAAGCAAGCTCAGTATCTTCTGTTTACTTTTAGTTGAGCCTGACCCCTAGTTCTGTCTGCTGACACTTTTGCCCATCCCTTGTGGATTCCTTCCCGGTGCTCCTCTGTGATCTTCTACTCTCTCCCACCCTTTCTCTACCCCCATTCTTTCCCTCCTGCCTCCTTCTCTTCTCCCCTTCTTTCTTTAAAAAATACCCTGGAAGAAAAGTCGATACTGTCCATTTCCTATAACCCTGACATATCTGTTCTTTCCTCCTCATGCTATACTCTCGCCTTACACCAGCTCTTCTCAGTCCCCAGCCCCCTGTGCCATGTCTTGGCTGACCGTGTTGGCGACAGTCCCTTGAATTCACTATGCTCACAGCCTTCATAACTGGAATTACTGCCTATTTTTTTCCTTCCTTTAGTCTCTTCCTTTTTTTCTCTTTCATCTTTCCATATGCCACCAGAACAACGTCTTTTACAGATGACTTTCAGGATTTCAGTCTCCTATTCAGGAACCCATAGATATTTGCCTATGTGACTCAACATGTCTAAATTCTTCTAATATGCTTTACAATGGCTCCACAGACCAATTCTCCTTAACAGAGCTGCATATGAAAATGAAGGGAAATAGAATAATGCATATTAGAGGAAGCAAAATTAACTCAGAGGGTGCCGTTGCTTTGTTGTTTTAGGCAGGAAACATGTGCACGTTGAAGGTGGAGGGAGCCAACTCAATGCCATGGGAGAGTAAAATGATGAGAAAATGCAAGTGGTCATTAATGAGGAGGAGCACCTCTCTCTAAAGCAGTGTAAAAGGAAGGGAGAGAACTTAGTCCTAAGATTATACTATTCCCAGTAAAGTAGGAAGCAAAGTCGGCTACCATGATGAGCTGAGAAGGGATGAGTAGCTTCAGAAGGCTTAGGCAGTTAGGAATACCAGCCATTCACTCATTCCACACACATACTGACCACCTGCTTACATGTGAATGAACACTCCTTTGTACTTCCCCACTTTTCTCACATGGCTTCAGTGTCCGGCTATAGGCCCAACCACGGGAACACAGATATACCTCCATTCAGTTGTGCTCTTGTTTGACGCATTGTTCCAGCCTGTCGGGATCTTCTTGAATCCCAACTCTGACATGCAGTGCTACCCCTTCCAACTTCATGTCATCCTTGGAGAATCCAATAAGTACACGTTCTATATTATTATTACAAACATTTACAAAAATGTGGAGTGGAGCAGTGCTAAGACATGCAGGATACCATCTCTCTCCCTATTGACATGGACTCTTTAACAACAAGCTCTCTTCTGGGGATGTTCTCTTGCCTAGGCTGTACCTCTCCAACAGGAGATCATGAAAGACCTCAACAAACACTTGGGTGAAGTCCAAATGCACCATGCTCACTTCATTTCCCTCATCAAGCCGGCAAGTAGAAGAATACAATTAGATTGACAGAACTGGTTTTTAGCGTGCCAATGCCAAATGTCATGACTTCTCTTTCCAAGCACTTACAAACAGTTTCTTTAACTGACAGTTAGAGATGCTTGCCTGTTATCGACAACAAGTTCACTGCTATGCCTTTTAGAATTGTTCTTCTCTTTTCATACAGCAGAATTACATGTATTTGTTTCTCAGCTTCTGGCATCATTTGTCCTTGGTACTACGGAGATCATGTCCCTCAGCCTAGGGATAAAATGTGCAACTTTTCTCAGTATCTTTTTCTTTTTAAATCACTTATTTCATGTAAAAGTTGTGTGAAACACAGCTTTAGGATGTGTTATGATATAGGGTGTGGAATAGACCAGAGTCAAAGCCTCTGGAGACTATAGCTGATGAGATCAGTCCGGGTTATTGACTTTTTGGCTGGGTCAGTGTATTGAGCCCTAGACATATGAGTGGGGTTTGGAATGACAATTATTTAACATCCCTCTCCACCAGATTCCTGAAAAATTAGCTTCGACAGTTTTTCTTCTCTCTCCCCACCCGTCTTACTCATCACTGCCATGGCGGCCTTCAGAGGACCTGAGTGCAAAACCAACCAATAATTAAGATCAGACTTACCCACTTGCCTAAGCCTGGATAGTCATGTTCTGGATCAAAAACGTGCTGATGCAGCTGGAATTCTCGACTGAACTCTGCTGTGTCAGGAGTGTTCTCTAGGCAGCCATCATCTACTGCAACAGCAAAAGGTGTCAGAGGAGTGGCCAACGTATTTATCATTATTCTAAGAGTTAATTTAGTAAAAACCACTAGACCCCCAAAGGTCAAATTTGTCTCCATCAGTCACTTTAAGTCACTCTCCCTCTAGAATTTGCTCACTCCAAGCCCTACTCCTCCTCCTACCTGTGGCAGAGGCTGGTTGGCTACTTTCCAAACCCACTTCCCTTTCCCCCTGGGCCCAGAGCTGATTTCCCAGCCTTGCTCTGCAATCAGGCAGAGTCATATGCCTGAGTTTGGGCCAGTGGAATGTGGGGAGAAGTGATGCATTCCATTTCCAGTCCTGGCCCATAAAAAACCTATGTGATCTTCCCTCCCCGGCAGACCAACCCCCCTTCTGTGGTCCTGCCTGCTACGTGCCGCTGACCAGAGCAACTGTGATGTCATATGTCAAGATGAAGGATGGCGGTCAGCTCAGCCTCCCACCCACACACCACACCCTCACCTGCCTGTGGCAGGACTTCACGTGGTGAGAAAAGAACTCCTACTGTGTTAAGCCAGGGAGATTTTTTATCTGTTATAACAGCAAGTATTTCCTTAACTTATATACTTCCATTCTACATGACTCACTCTGTTTTCTCTTGGGTGAGCTCTTTCAATAAAATTTCAGCTTCTTGGAGAAAGTACATTATACAAGAACAATAATCCCTAGACACCCTTGATGTTGGGTTATGGTGGTAATAGGGGAAGCTTGGAATCAGATAGACCAGAGCTCAGGGTTCAAATCCTAGCTCGTAAATGATTGATAGGTTTAGTTCCTTGGGAAAGTTAACTTAGTCTCTTAGTCCACGTATCCATCTACGAGATGGGAGTAATCAAATGCCTTACAAGGTAGCCATGAGGAACAGAGATGGTCATAGAGAGAGAGAGCATCTGGCACAGAAGACGCTTACTCTGTGTTTTAGTCCCCTGCCCACCATCTCTCTTTAAATGACAGTTTATACTATGACTGCTCTTTGAAATAAAACATGTCTTCCATTCAAATCCAAGAAAGGTTATTCCTCTTGACTGCTGTTTTTAACTAAGCTCTGTCATTACCAGACACACTCCTCTGATAATGGATTATTATTTTTTTTTCTGTCTCTAGTGTGCATTAGACAACAGGTTTCAAAAAGGGAGGCATGGAAGGGATTGTGAATTTTGTGCAGGGCTATGGAGGGGAAAGAAAGTCCCTTGTCAAAGGGATAACGAGGCATCAGCGTCCATGCTAAAAGGGGTCTAATACAATTAGCCAGGTAGTCTAGTCTCCTGGGGCTGCTCTGAAGCCTTCCAGCAGCTTTAAGCATCTAGTCTCTCATCTTAGCAGCATGAAGTAGGTGTGGAAGTCATTAGCATTCTGAACAAATCCCTCGTGAGGCTGCCCACTTTTCATTGAACTGTTTATCTAACTTCTTCATCTGCAGCAATTAACATGTAGGGAAGGGAGAGCAAATCAAGAGTCCAGGCAGTCTGCACGTGGCAGCTTTACAACCTTTCCGTAATTGTCCCTCAAGAATGGCTGAGTGGGCTCAGACTGAGACACAGAGATTAAGCCCATCTATGGAAACCGCAGGTATCTTGGGGTCTGAAAATGCACCTGGACTTCACACCCTGTGCCTGAGGATGGACACGCGGAGTTCTGCTGCTCTGTGCAGGGTGAGTGGGCCATTATTCAGACACAAGCATGATATGGGAAGGAGAAGTCAGGGTTTTATTCTCTGGGACTGCTCGACTGTGCGATGTCATGATTCCCAGTGAGGCATATCTCAGCCAATTTCTTACAAATAATAGCTAAATTTAGCTGGTGATTTCCTTTCTAGACTTAAAATTATGATAGAACAAATAATAAGAAATACGTTAACTTGCTGGAGAGATAGCAAAGGGGGTGGCAAATAATCTGTCACGGATGTGTCTGGGACTTGTAATTTTATCCAACTCTATCAGCCTGTCTTGACTGCTCTCACCTTAGAGCTCCTAAGCACACAAAACTAGTGCCTGATTTCATAGATCTGTGATTTCCTCTTTTCAGGATAACCTACGACTGCATTGTATGTTTTTCAAGGTACTAAGGCTTCATTTTACAGGTGAGAAAACGGAGGCCGGGGGAAGTAAGCAGACATAGAGTAGGTAAGGCCAGAACTTAGATCTCTTGCCTCGAACTCTGGTTCTTTCCATCCCCTACAACAGTGGTTCTCAAACTTTAGTATGCACCAGAATCACATGGAAGACAGGCTAGAATACAGATTTCTGGATCCTACCCCCAGTTTCTGATCCAATAGGTCTGGGGTAGGGCCCAAAGATTTGCATTTCCAGTAAGTTTCCAGGTAGCACAGCTGCTGCTGGCCCTGGGACCACACTTTAAGAACCATTCTGCTCTATTACGCCTGGTTGGTTCACCAAAGCCCCGTGGAGACCGTTGCTCTTCAGACTCTGAACTGGTCTTTATTCCTGCACATCCAAAGCCTACAGACAAGTAAAGCCTGGCTGATGTGATTGGCTCTGTGCAGTGATTCAGGTTTTCCTGCAGGTGCTGGGCCAGCCTCCCCACATGGGCTTGGCCACATCCAACTACTTCTGTTGTTCCATCACAGGATGGAGGCTCTGTTCCCCATGGAAAAACAGAGATCTCATCCTAAAGGAGAGGAAGACTAACTTTCAAAGAGAGCCTCTTTCAGGGAACACAGCTGAATGGCCAATACTGCCAATTTCAGAGCCAGGCAAATAATGTCATGGTGGTTGAGAACACCGTCTCCATCAGGCAGACCTGGGTGTGAGTCCTGGCTCGGTTGCTTGCTACACAGATGACCTTGGGCAAGTTACTCTCTGAGCTTCAGTTTCCATATATGTAAAACAAATGCCAACTATCATCATTATTAGGCTTGGGGAAAAAGACTGTTCTAGTGGTAGAAGTTAGCACAAGCCCAACAAGAGAGATGGATTATTTACTAGTGGTAGAGCTGATCATTATCAGGGTGCCACTTAATGAGTCTTTATTGTGTGCTCCCTAAGTCTGTGCCAGGTGCCAGCGCAGATCATTTCATTCGATTCCCACAACCACATCCACTGTGCAAATGAGGTGCAAAGTGAGCAACTGACTTGTTCAAGGTCACATATCTTGACCTTGGTTTTGAATTCAGGTAGTCGGAGTCTGGAACCACTACTCTTAACCACAGAGGAAAGCTGCTCAGAGCCTACACTATTCACTCTCTTTGGCGGTAGTGGGGATGTAAGAGCAGCAAGGAAACTTTCAGCAGCCTTCTTCCTCCACCAACATCTTGCCTTCCTGGATCCCTTGTCGCTCATGCCACCTCCTGGCCCCAGAAGAAATATTTCAGGATAGATGCTAACTGGTTGTGACACAGCTGAAAGGTTGATTATCAAGAGAACTAAGGAAAACAAATGGGCATGGACAATCCACAAACTAAATAGTAAGTTCCAAAGATACTAAAAATGCACATCAACTGAATCATAGAAGAGGCAAAAAGAAAAGAAAATCTTTCTCCCTTTTTTACTGAGAGTGGCAAGTGAAGAAAAGAGCACCGATTGCTACAGAAGGTAAAGCCTTGGCAAGACAGTCCTATGTGGGTACATCTGAGCACTAGAACTTAGCAAAAATTTCCCTTTCCAATCTGCTTACAAATATGTAGGAGCTCATCAGAATAGAAGTACTATTTTTCAGAATATTTGTAGTTGATAGAATTTTTCATTTCCTCCCAGAGCCTCTACCGTCCTTGGGAGCTCCAGGGCATGTCCATTACCTGTTTTCCCAACAGGACAGGGATTTGGAGGATCTGGGTAGCCCTGATCTTCACTGAAGTCCTTGGGAATGTTGTCCCCGGTCAGCTCTGCTACGATGTTTGGGATGTTGCCAAAGGGGCCTAAGTGCTGCAGACCCTCGTGAGCTCCACCTGCCAGGGAATCAGAAGTAGCTGACCTCAGGGCAATTAAAGGCATTTCAGCTGATATTCATTCAGGCATTCCACACAGGTAAAAGCACTGTGGTCTCGGCTGAGGAGAGAGAAAAAGAAATCAAACGGTTCCTGCCCTCTAGGGGTTTAAAAACTTAGTTGTGGTGACAGACACATACTGCACATACATCATGTCCACACAGGGCCCATTACATATGTACGATTGCAGAAAGGTTGATACCGCATTCTGGGATCATGGTTAAGGGAGAGTTTTCATTTGGTGGATAGGCCAGGGAAAGCTTTCTGGACCAGGTGGAACTTGAATGGCACCAACACAGATGCGCAGGGCTTTTGGACACTGGCGTGAAGCTGGGGGGTGAGGTGCAGGACAAGATAGGGAGACAACTGTTATGAGGTCTGAGAACAGGAAGAATGACGGCACATTACCAAAAAAAGCTAAAGAGAAAAAGTCACTGTCCTCCCGCCATTCTAGATCAACCACTTAGATTTGGTGGATTTACTTCAATCTTTTCTCCTCTGTGTTATCTTTTTATACCTAAGTGTTTATTCATTTTTCACTTAATATTAAAGCACAAACATCTTCCCACTTGGCCACATGGTCTCTACATTCATTAGAATAATTGGCTGTGTAGTTTTTTATCCAGTGGCTCTACCACAGCATATTAATCATTCCCCTATTGTGGGACACTCAGTGTTTCTAATTTACTCTTAGGCATTTAATTTTTTCCATATTTTGGATTAATTTTCCTCAGGATAGGTTCTCAGAAGTCAAATTACTGGGTCAAAGGCTATAAATACTTTTATGGTTCTTTATATTATAATGTCAAGCTGTTTTCCAACTCCTAAAATACTATCAGCAAAATAGGAGAATACCATTTTTATAACATCTTTACCAGCATTGGGTTTTTATAAAAATAAAATTTTGTTTTCCTTGCTAATTTAAAAGGCTTTTAGAAAAATTACTGTTTTATTTTCAATGTCTTTGATTACCAGTTCAGTCAAGAATTTTTCCATGTGTGTTTACTTACTAGCTTTGATTTCTCTTTTGTGAGTTGTCTGCTTATGCTCTCGGAATTTTGTTTCTCTTATCAATTGGCAGGAACATTTTACATAATAAAATATCAGGCCTTTGGCTGTTACATTTCCTGCAAACATTTTCCCATGTTGTCTGACTTTGAATTCTGGTTATTATTGTAATATCTTACTAACATAAGTTTTCAATATTTATATAGTTTGATTTGTAGCTGTTATTCTCCTTTGTGATTTCTTCCATCCTTCAAACTTAGAAAATCATTGCCACTTCAGAAGTGTAACTAAACTAACATTTGGATATTTCTTTTAGTTTTTCTTTTTGACATTAACTCTTTGGTGCATATGCTACGTGTTTTAGTGCGTGTAAAATAAATAACCAATTATCTCACTGGTATTGTTAAGTAATTCTGTCCTTGCTCACCTATTTCATTCTTTCAACAAATATTTAAGTGCCCCATATGTACCAAAAGCTGCTCTGAGCACCAAGACATAGCAGTGAATAAGAGCAAGTTATATTGTGTAACTTGCTTTATTTATATTACATGTCAATTTCTGGACTCTCTTTTCTTGCAGCCTTAATATCCTAAAAGGTTCAGGAACCTTACTTTTCCAGAACAAGAGCAGACCATTTCTTGAAATGCATTCCTATTAAGATTACAGGAACACAGCTCCCCTCATGCACAATCACCCTGTGCACAGACCTATACATGAAGGGTCCAATCAAAATCAAAAGGTGCTTGCTTGGTGTGCATAAAGTTCGAACTCAAACCAAGCTAAAAATCAACAAAATCAAGTCAAGCTCACATCAAAATCAGGCTAGAGTAACCACACTTTCAACTCCACGAGAAGGACGGTCTTATCATTTAAGTCCAGCTGGATGTGGCTGGATGAGCAGTGCCAAGGCTACTCTTTCTGACGCTTGCTTTTCTCCTCTTCTTTTTTGGTTGAACCAGCTCCCATTTGAATTAACATATTTTCTTTGGAAATATTAATATATTTAGTTGGATCATGGCTAGATCTTAGTGTCCTGGAATCATACGGTCTCTTTGAAGTGACCTTGCATCGCTCTGTCTTAATTTACTATGTTTGATTAAAATTATCCTTAAAAGGATAATTGAGCCTCCTTTAATTCCTATAACCCCCAAATATAAACATCACCCAAGTGGCTGGTTGTTTTGTTCCCGTTTATACTTCATTTCATTGTTTTGTGATGCGAGTGTGTAGCCTGTGAAATTTCTGCAAAAGAGGTCGTTATTTTTGTAACTAACTTCCCCATGTGAATATTTAAATTAAGATGTTTTTATATAATTCATAAACACCTAAGTATAGCTAATTATTCAACATTGTTAATTATATTTTTACTTCCTTATTCATATTTTATCTGCTTTTAATCTGTCATCATCTGACGGCTATGTGTTAAAATTTATTATTACCCATAAGTGTCTTTGAATCTCTTTTATTTCTTACTGTTTTTGCTTTAATATTTTGATGTTAAGCTAGGTGACATGTCCAGGAGTATAAATTCTTCATTTTAACTGCATTTTTTAATTGACTTGTAAGTAAAATCTAATTGACAAACCTTATTTTGACTCACATTTCTTCTATTAGTATTGACATTCTCATTCTCTTGTTTTGTTCAGTAAATCTTTGTCCTCAATCATCCTTTTATTTTTAACCCTTCTGTACCTCTCTGAGGGTTCTCCCAGCTCATACTGTGGTGCCTACCTTCAGAGACAGTCTAGCAATTCATATTTATTATCCCACATTAATCCAAGACCTGCAAAAGGTTAAACAGACAGATCAGTACACATGGTATTGATAGATTTGAAGCTTTGTACAGTCTTGGCAATATGGCCACAACTATGTGTGTCAATGCATGTCTCAACTTTTGAAAGCACCCTAGCCTTGAGTGCCAGGAATCATCTAACTTGGCTTAAGAGAGAATGCATGTCCTAATGCTCCATTAGCAATTAATGAAGGAAGCAGACACAGTTCCCTTTATGGAAGGCCTGCCAAGGCTCTGTTTACCTCTGTGCACAGCACCATTAAAATGAATGCAGCACTTGTTAGGAAGAGCAGCTCTTCAGCACCGGGCAGATACATTATAACACAGGCTCTTTTATTTATTTTGTATGTTTTTATTTTTTCCCTTAAAAAAGAAATTGAAATAGAGTGGATAGACAATATCATATTGGTTTCAAGCATACGACCCAGTGATTCAACAATTATATACATTTCTAAATCTTCACCACGATAAGTGTAGTTGCTGTCTGTCAACATACAAAGATATTACACAAATATCATTGACTATATTTCCTATGCTGTACTTTCATCCTCATGACTGATTATTTTATAATTGGTTGTCCTATGCCTCTTTATCCCCTTCATCTATTTCACCCATTCCCTCCATTCCTTTCCCCTATGGCAAGCACCAGTCTGTTCTCAACACAGGTTCTTTTAAACCTACATCTAATGACATCAAATTAAGAAATACTCACTGAGATAGGAACCCTGGCAGATAAGTAGAAGTAAAAAATGCTACCCTTTGCTCTCCGGGAGCTTGAACTTTATAGACAAAAAAGGAACCACATATAGAAAATAATAAGAAAATGACATAGTAGATTATATAACCAAGTGCTACTTGTCTAGTTTATTACAGTGTTTAGATTATATCTGAAACCAAGTCAACCAAAATGCTATGATGCTATGGATGCTAGTTGGCCCATTTATCTCAGTCTCAACCAAACACATATTTTAAAGTCGCTAATTATTCAGTCAGCTTAAAAAAATATGTATTGAACGCATACTACATATCAAGACCTGGACTAAGTGCTAGAGGGTCAGTGATAAACCAGATAAAGGTGAGCCCTGCTGTCACAGAGTTTACAGTCTACAAGAGATACACAGAGAAACACACTTAAAATGCAGGATTGCAATATACTTTTAATATAACTGGGATGCAGGGAGATGTCAGAGGCATTAGAGGAGAAACATCTAACCCAGATCTAGGACATGGAGGACTTCCTGCAGGAAGCACCATACCAACAACTATGTTTGTTGCTAGAGAAGATATAAATGAAGACATGGCTTCTGCTCTCTAGCTGGCTTTTCTAGTTGGTTCTCCAAGACTAACATAACAAGCCCTGCTGTAATTTATTTGGTGTGGACTCTAAGTGATGTAGAAATTCAGGAAACAGGGAAACTTCCAAGAGATGACACTTGAGCTGACCTGTGAAAGACAGGATCCTTCCTTACAGGTAGCAAAAGAAAAATCACAAGTTGAGGGCACAGAGGTAGGGGTGACAGAATATTCTAGCATCAGTGATGTGCACAGCTGGGGAAGGGGGGAGCTGGATAAGAAGAAAGAAGACCAAAGCTGAGCAGAGAAGCATGAGCTGGTTAGAATGCTAAGTAGCAACTAAAGCTTTCTGGACAGGAGAGTGATATAACTAGTTGTTGTGTGGAACATAACCATGGCAATAGCTAAAACCCTTTCTCCCACCTACAGGTGCCCATCAGAATCACTTTGGAGTTTTAAAAAAATTCCAGTGACCCCTATGCCAGATCCACATGTCCAAGTCTCCTTCTGAAAGTCGCTGGACAGAGGTAGATTGGAAGGAAGTTAAGAAGCCTGCTCTAGGTTACTGCTGAAATTCAGGGGTGAAATCTGCAACATGAGTAGAAATAAGAGAGATCGCAGAAGTGCACAAGGGAGCGATGAGTCAAGAGTCCATGAGCTTTCCAAAGTCTAGAGGCCCCTTGATTTGGGAAAATAATGCCACTGGTAAAGACAAGGTCTTTCACTACAGCTTTAAAATTATTTCAGGCAATTAATTCTATCCCGTGATGCTTTATTTATTAGTTTCCTTTACAGCCGCAGCACTCCACAAATGTCTCTAGAATAAATAGAAAATATATAATTCTTGCCAAAAAAGTTTTAAGCCCAGTATTGTTTATATAAACTTTGCTTTATATAATAAAACTGGTACCACACAGCTGTTAATTTTCAAGCTCTAGATCACTGGGTAGCTTTTCTTTGTATTGTCAGGGCGATGGAGGGCCCGTCAGTTGTAATGTCCAGGGGCGATGGAGGGCAGGGAGCGAGGAAGAAGGAGGAGACCTGGGTTGGTTCGATCCTGGCCAGGGCCCTTCAATCTCCTTCCTGGCCTGTGCCCGGAATCCCCCATAAAAATTTACTGAGGCTCCTTTCCAGATCTTGAGGGATTTTTCTAACAGCTTTCAGCTCTTTTCTGTGTCCTGATCGTCTGCCTTGTGCCCGGATTCACCCTCCTCTGTGTGTCCTTTTGGGTCGGCAGCCCTGATGAGCAGATGGGCCGCTTAGGTTTGCTCGGCTCTCTGGCCAAGCTCGGCTCCACGCGTTACGGCCCGTGGACATGAGGGGTAGCCACGCAGCTCCCAGCAGGACTCCTGAGGACCAGCGGCTGGGGTCGGCCCTTCCGAATACTCACTTGCCCAGAAGAGGGCACTAAGTTTTCCGGTCAATTAAAAACTCCCTGTTTCAAATCCATTTTCCTGCCTTAATGATTTTGAAGATCGGTTGCCAGTATTCAGTCAATGAGACATGAAAACTGAACACCTCCTGACACAAAACTTTACTCAGCTCTGAAAAGCCACGGGTTTTTGGATGTATTGGTTGTTTTTTTCAGTTGTTTAGTTACACAGCAGAGTACATCTCTGGTATCAAACCTTATCTTGCTGCCATTTGATTCTCCTAAATGTAGTGCATAAAAAGAATCTGTGTGAACTGAGGTTTCCAATTATAGTAGCATTTGATTTTGTCTTGACTGGAGAATTGGTTTTCCACACAGTATCCAGATCATTGGATACATCCCTCTAACATCAGTATTTATTTATTTAATCACTTTTAAGGAAAATTTGCACTATGAATTTTAGGTAAATAGTTCAAAGAGCACCTTTGGGATATGTCTTTACCGCTTCTTGATAATGTGGAAGTATTACTGGACGTATTGGTGACTGCAGTGTTGTGGCAGTGTGTCCTCAGAGCACTGAAGTCTATACGGTAATATGACCACGGTACACGGCCCCAGCAGCTATGGCTTTTCAAGTTCTTTGTCTTCTCCCTCCTTGTAAGCTATTAATCCCATCGCAAATCCTTTTCATAATAAAGCACAGTACATAAATAAATAAATAGAGAGTAGGCGTAGGCCTGTAAATCCACCCTCTAATTTGCTTTACGCACATGAATCACGTGGGGATCTTATCAAAATACAGGATCTGTTAAATAGGGGAGGAGTGGAGCATTGCTCACAAGCTCCCAGGCGATCCGGATGTTATTTATCCACAAACCACACTTTCAGCAACAAGAGGCTAGAAAATGAGAAAGCCAGACTTATTCAAATGATAGAAAATAAGACTGAATTAGCTCTAAGGGGGAATTTGGGGTGACGACCTCGGTTCACGGAGTTTGTGACACGCAGGGTGGCTGCTGAGAGACTTGTGCAGTCACTTGAGGTCTCAGATTTGGGAGCTGTGGCTGTGGTGGGTGCCCTTTAATTTAGGTTTTATTCCAGTTACAGAAGCAGAGGCACTGCCTCAACTGTCACAGGAGACGCGTCCTGCTGCGTGCACCCTTTCTCATTCAGACTAGTTCTGTGGGGAGCAGAAGCGAATACCTCCGCGGGGACGTCCGCACAGAGCCTGAACGCATGGCACCGCCACGCGAGAGCCCTCCTGTCTGGGGCTGGTGGGGACAGTTTCAGTAGAAGTCAAGGTTGGTCAAAAACAAAGAAAATAAGTGGAGGCCTGAACCACTACCAACCCCCTCCCTGCTTTTTGTGACATTATGGTTTCAACAGTTTCAAAGTACTTTTATATCCTCATTAAAAAATGCTTTAGGAAGATCAGTAGAATTGGAATTGTGAGGAGTGAGTAGCATTACTGCTCATAATTATTAAGTGAGAGGCGAGTCCTGGGAGATGGTTACTTGCCTAAAGCCACTCAGCAGGTTGGTGCTATTTGGAGACGGGGGTCCCAGCCCTGTTTCTACCCCACGATGACACCAGGATAGCCCCCACGAGGCCTTACACAGCCCACCCACATCCTTTACAGCGGGCTTCCGTCTCCCAGAGATTGGCTCTAGCTCTGGAGAATGACCTATCAGAATTATGGGGACCTTACTCATATTTTCTAGCTCATTCTGAGGCTCCAAAGTGTCAGTGGCCAGTGGGGGTCAACTTCCCACTATGTCCAGGCGCCAGAAGGACTCCGAGACAGGCCGCCAGCCGTGGTCTCCAGCCCTGTGCTCCTCCGCGTCTGCGTGCCGGCCTCACCCAGAAGGTCAGGGGCAGCCAGCCCCAGCCCCCATCCTGCGGACTCTGCCTCACAGTCCGGCGACACCCTGGCACGCTTGCAGCCAGCAGAGTCCCACCCTACCCCACCCCTGCCCGCAGCCCCACGGGGCCCCGTGGAACCGTGCAACTGGGCCCCAGCGCCGAGCAATAAAGGAGAACTGTGGCGGGGCAGCCTGGTGCCAAGGAGCCAGTCACCCACCTCGTAAAAAGGGAGTTCCGTGCAGAGCGTCTGGCAGGGAGTGGGCACCCTCCTGAATGCCAGCCATTCAGCTGAAGGGGAGGGTCCAGTGGCCCTCACTCACGTCACCAGACAGCAGACACTAAAAATACACTGTGGTCTCGGCCTTGGGTCCTCCAGGACGTCTCGATGCATCATTTATAAAGCAACGATCCGTTTATCTTCTGCTAACCGTCCGGGAGCCTGAGCGGTCAGCTCGGTCATTCCGACGAATGCTGCCCTCCTTCGGGTTTCCCCTCAGACCCCCGACAGAGCCGAAGGGGCAGAGGTGAGAGCCCCCAGGAACCAAGGAGGCAGGGCGGGGATGGAGAAGGCCCCCGGCCCAGCTGAGAAGAGGGGCAGTAGTGGCGGGCCGGCTGGGCGTCTGACATGTGTTTCAGAGGCCTCCGAGCAGGAGCGGGAGGGCCCAGCCCCAGCAGCAGGACCCGAGCGAGGAGACAGAGGGGCCCCTGTCCCAGGGAACCACGAGGGTCTGACTGAGGCGGATCTGGCCGGTCCCCTAAGTGTTGGGTTTGTCCGTGACTTGAGGCAAACCCCTACACTTTTACCAAAAGTGCAATCACTTCTCCAGTACAGGAAGACTCGTCTGTCCCCTGTGCAACCCATGCCTCAGGGCCCTCCCAACCAGCACAGAGCTCAGGACGTTTCACTGCACATCATTGTCTGGCCTGGAGCAAAGACAGAGGAGAAGGGGCTGGAGAAAGGCCGCAGCTTAGCCTTATTAATGAGGGGGAAAAACGCTTGAAAGAAATAGCCAACTTATGGGTGGGATTTAAAAATGTTAGATGTCTGATATCCATGTTTCTGCTTCCTGCAAGCCAGGTAACTTAAGTGAGCTAAAAGGAAGAAATGAGAAGAAGTAAGAGCAGTTTCTGCACATGTCCATCCTCAAAATTAACTCTGTGTATTAAGAGCTTTTTGGCCTTGAATCCTGGTGAGAAAAGAGTCCCCAGATCCAAACATCTTTACAAAAAGTCATTAATCTTCATTACTGAGGACCCACAGGCAGGAGAGTACCTTTCATCTGCAGAACCTTTTGCAGCCCTGGGTTCAAGTCCATGTTCTGCCACCCATCTGACAGCACCCCAGTCTCTTTGGACCTCAATTTCCTCCATTTTAACTTGGGGATAGTAAACTTATGGGAGGATTAAATAAGATAGTATACGTAAAAAACCTAGCTCAGTGCCCAATACATATGTAGTCAGCACACAGTAAATGTGGGCTTCCTTTATTATCCAATCAACATTTCCTAACAGCACAATGAACAGAGCCCAAATGAATGATCCAAAATATTTTTTCATTCTGGTGGCCACAGTCCTGTCCTGGGGACAGTGAGTGCTTGAGACTCAAAGTGAACTTTTTATTAACAGGACTGCTTTCTTATTCACTTAAACCTAAATAATTAAATTAGTACTTGAACCTATCCTACTAGTTTTTTCAGGGCAGGCACCCTCTATGCTCTCCCCACACACATCCACATAAACACGTGTCTGACGTCAGTGCCACTTTAGCGGGAGAGACCGTCAGTGCTACAGGGGAACAGAACTATGGATTCTAGGAGAGGATGAGCATGTGGCCACTTACAATTAGAGATGGATGTGTGGGCTCATCCTCTGCTCCTTCCTGGGAACAGAATTCAGTTTAAGCTGTTTAGAATAGTGAGGACTTATGTTGCAATATCCACATTCTCTAAACCCAGAAGTGACCCCAAAGCACACAGCATTTTGGTAACTGAGAAAAACAAAGGAATGATTCTATCTGTGCTGGACTAGCTTATTCATTGATTTGTCCCAGGGCAGGGGGCTGGCCCAGGAGCTTTGCTCCATCCACCCTAATGCTCCGGGTCCCAGCCTGGCCCCTCGCAGGCACCTCCCCACGGAGCCCGCCTCGACGAGCACCACGCGTTGCTGACGCCCTCCTATATGTGCAGGAGAGATCTGAACTGAGTTGAACCTGCTGGCAGATGAGCAAAATAGAACTCATTGTTCAGATATTCAGTCTTGAAAGGCATTTGTTTTCATTCCTTTTCTTTCTCCTGCTTCCCGCCTTCATACTAGGATCTAAAAAACTCCAGCTCCTTGGGGACCAAAGGCGACGTTATCATGATCTACTCAGAGGCACGCCAACTGTGAAGGCAGAAACTCAAGAGTCGGAGCGCCCTGCATCTGTAGCTTTCACATCTACATATGGTCCCGATTTAGGATCACAAGCAGAGTTGTTTATTTTAGAAAAGCTTTTTAGTTCACTTTTAAGGTATTTTGCTTAGGCATTGCTTGCTTTTCAAAAGAAGAAAATATGTATTTTTTTCCAAAGTGGTGTTTGTTTTGGCTGTTTGCTCATTTGCTAAAGTTCAAATTTTATTCTGTGAATTTAACTAATTTTCCTGCAGCCACCACAAGCCCCACCCCTCCCCAAAACATACACACAAAACCCCAAATTAAAATACATTAATTGGAAAATGAGACATTTTTAGGATAACTGTAGATTCTGTAGGTTTTTGAAAAAGTTGTTTTAATAGGTAATTCGCAGTAGCACTTTCAGACCCTTCACATAACATTATTTGCTGCCTGAAATGAACTTTTACTCACTCCACAATTTGTATGGAGGCCAAGTATGTTTTTGCACTGAGGTTAAGGCTCATTTTGGGTCCTTTAAAACCTTTATGATTTTGCTGAAATGATGACTGAACTGGGAGTCATAGTAGAGCTCAATTTTAGGGAGCAACTATTGTTGAAAAAATAACATGACATATAAATAAAACTGAGGTGTTAAAATAAATTATATTAAAAAAATAAATAAAAAAAAATAAAACTGAGGTGGGAGTTGGACTAGGTGAGGCCTTGGAGAACACTGTAAAAAAGGTCAAAATGTGAACCTGGGCCCCCTAGCACCTGGTTCCATCCAGAATCCTGCTGTCTCCAATTATTTAAATCTCCCAATTTCATCTTCCTTTCTGAAGCTTCACTTAGAGATGACATCCATTGTCCAGAGCCTGGACCCCATGTCTCTCTGTTCTCAAAGATGGACAAGTCCTGCGTGTCATTCGTTTGGGTAAAGTTCTCTGCTAATGTGATAGAGTCCTAATTAACACATGGTACCCTCTGCTCCTTTATAAATTTGCACCTCCGAGGATTTCTGGGGCAATTTTTAAAAATTAGAGTAGTGACTGTACTCACAGAACTTCCGGGCCCCCCGGTGTACCGGCTAAAGGGCCGAGCAGGATATGTCAGTTTCTCAGGTAAAGAGAGAGGCAGTGGCAGAGACGACTCGGGTAGACAGGCAGCAAGCAGGACAGCAGAGGCCAAACCAGGGCCAAGTAAATGGCTAGGGGTCCGTGATTAGTGATCAAGCATCCAAGGAGACAGCTTCCAACACAACAGAACAGAATAAAGGCGACCTGCAGACGCCTAGGAAACAGGGAAGCAATGAACTGGTGAGGTGACGGAGGACAGCAACACCAGGACCTCGTGATGGGAGACGTGGTCCTCTGCTCCTGAGGCTGAACTTTCCCAAGCAGCCTGGGCTTTGCAGGGAAAGCAGGTCACTGGAACCCATGGCTGAGAAGAAGGTGTGAATGAGGGGGCCCCGTTCTTGATGGGATGGAGGTGGGATGGGACAGGGCCTGGGAGTACCAGTCCACGGCCCCCCCTTCTACCATCTGGCTTGGTGTCAACAGTCTCCTTTCTGAGGTTCTGCGCTGGCTAGGGGTGCAGCACGCAAGCCCGGACTGGGGATAGGTGGCTAAGGAATGTAATTATTTCAAAAGGCAGTCAGTCCCCTCTATTCCTCTGTAGGTTAAGACAGGAGGATGTGATTTGGGTCAGGGAAGGCCTTCTGGGCCCTGACAAAGAACATATCACTTGGCCTTACAAACTGGCACCTGCCTGAAAAGTGGATCCCCTTCCTCCACCCAATGCCGCTATAGATAGGTGAGCCCCCTTTATAAATAGCTCGCATAAACACTTGTCTTGGACAAACAGTGATCTCCTGGTAGTACTGTCTTTTCTGTTTCTGAGTTTCTAGCAGTTATTACCTTCTTCTTTTTTTCCTTTTTCCTTTAATTCCAGCCTCAGGAAGGCACGGCAGGTGGAGTGTGTGTTGCGGGGCAGGGGGGTTGCCCGAACTAAATCTGCAAACCTTTGGTATGGTTTTTCTGGTCTCACACAAATATTTCCAACTTCTTCCTTTTGTGCCCACATAACCTCTGCCTGCCATACTTATTAAGAATGAAACAACATCAAAGGCACCAAAAACTGCTTAGCTACTTACTGAGTGTCAACTCAGAGCTGGAGGTACCACACCCAGAGCCAGGGCCCACAGCACACTGGGGGAGACACAAAGGGGCCTGGTCACAGAGCTGCGTGGGAAGCCACGTGGGCCGCGGAGTGCAGGAGGAGGGCGTCTGACCACAGGTACTCAGAGAGGGGTGGCCCTCCCTGTGGACACTGACATTATAACTCACATATTTCTTTTGAACCTTAAAAAGGGCCCTTTTTCTTACCCACAGATGGTCACAGAGGTAAAGAAAGCATAATTCAAATCTGTAAATAAGTCCAGACATACATCTAAAGTGTACATTTGTAAGCCATTTTAAAAATAATTAAATATATATTTTTTTAATGTTTCAACCTCCCCACCCATCACCCCAACTAAATTTTAACCAGAGCTACTAATGAGAAATAATGTTGGCCTGAGTAAATGTCACAGTCTCTCTACTTGGGGTAGCATACAGCAACTCTGTCTGATGGAAATATAACGTGAGCCACATAGGTCATTTTTAATTGTCTAGTGCATTGTAAAATTAAAGGTGTAAAATGTTATGCATTATGAAGGACAAACCATGTACTATTTGCCAGAATCCATACAAAAAGCCTTGCAAGGAAAAACAAACAGGTGAAATGAAACTTAATAATTTAGTTATCCCAATATATCCGAATTATTATCATTTCAACATGTAATCAATATTAAAAAATGACTGATGAGATATTTGGCAGTCTTTTTTTAGTGCAGTCTTCAAAATCTGGACATAATTCACACGTAGGGCATACTGCAATTCAAAGCAGCCCTATTTCACGTGTTTAGTAGCCACACGGGGCTGGTGTCCATGCTGAAGAGCTCGGGGGCCTAGAGGAGGTCTGCAAGGCCCGCACAAGGACAGGCTCTACAGTCAGTCCAGTGGCTCGAGTTTGAACCTTAGCTCCATCCCGCAAGCTGCATGACCTCATCTGTAAAATGGTGTAAGAAATGCCAATCTTAAGGGGTTGGTATGAGTATAAAACAGAATAAAATAGTCCTTGAAGGCTTTTTGCATGGATTCTGGCAAATAGTAAGTGGTTGTCATTTTACAAGGCCCATGCTCCACACTTAAAACCTGGGCAAGTTATCTTACCCCTACGTATCTGTTTTCCTCCTCTGTAAAACAGGAGTGACAATACTTCATTGAGAAGATTAATTGGTACAAACAGAGCACTTAATAAATGTGCATTTCTTTCCTCTTGGATTCAGGTGTGCATAAACAGAGAAATAGCCGAAGGGCGGGCAGAGGGGGTACAGGGGCCCATGGACTGGATGGCTGGCAGCCGGGAGAGTCATGCGGCAGCCGTGTCGCAGGCCAGCCCCCAGATGGCGCCACCAACCTCGGGCAGCCTGAGAGCGCCCACTAGATGGATTTCTTTTTTGGCCCCTTTACAGATTCCCTGTTTCACAGGTTGATGGAGGGTGTGTTTGCATCTTACATGATGTATTCCTCGTGTGCCTAATTCCATACACAGCCATTTGGCATTTTAAACTTACAGCCATGACGAGACTCCCTTGGTGTTAATAAGCAGCCAAACAAACAAGCTATTTGCTTATTATATAAATCAAAATCTCTAATGGTAAAGGTTGGACTATGTTCCTACTTAGAGGTTGTTTTTCATATTTAATGGCTTATACAAAATTTTGAGAAGGAAAACTTTAAACTTTTAATTAAAACCGTACTCTAAATAGCCTTCTGCTCTTCTGCATACTTGTTTATTTTTTCTTAGGATTGATTTGTTAAGAGTTTTGGAATTACTGGGGAAGAGCTATACAGAATGTTTGAAATCCAAGATGCAAACCCGGGAGGGACACAAGAGTGATGGGCTCGGTTATGACATCAGAAGTGCCGGGCCGTCAGCTCAGAGCCCTCCGTGCCGCGCTTCAGGGAGATGTCCTAAACCCTACAAAGGTTTTAGTGCCCCTTTGAGCTTTAACATTGCAGAAGGCTCGTTTCCAAATGACAGTAAAACTGACACGAAAAACAAAATGAGTTTGGAATGATACCAAGGGCTCAGCCATTTCTCCCACCAGTGGAAGGGAAATTTTGATAAGACAAGAAAAGCACTTGGTTTTACCTAAAGGAACTTAAAACCTGACAGCTCTAACTCCCCACTACTCCATAGGAATCTAATAAAACTAAATGTAACAATAAAAAATGAAATAAAGCAAACATAACAAAAACATCCCCCACTAGCCTAGTTTCCCTCCTGACCCTAGATTTATCTCCATCCCCATGTTGTATCTTTTAGAAAGTGGCAGAAAGCAGGCTTTTTTTTCTTTTTTAAAAACAGAAGCTAATGCTAATGTGATCATTTACATAAACAGAATTGGATAAAGATGCTGTCTTACCAAAAAGGGAAAAAAAAATTTCTCAAAGACATGCATAAAGATTACACAGGATACTCATGTCATTTTAATTATGTCAGAGACATTAGAAACATTTTGGGGAAAAAGTGACCCAAAGTGATAAATAAATTACTTTTAATTCATTTCAAGGCAGTGATTTGATATTTGAGAGACTTTGAAGCCAGGGTTGGGGGTGGGGAAGCATAACCACAGACATGTCATTTCAACCTTAAAAAGGTTTTCTGTCCAGAAACTCCAAAGGGTTTTACTCATGTTGGTTCGTAGTCCCCATTTGCTAGAGGGAAAAGAATGTCTATGAGGAAAGGAGGACTCTGGGGCCAACAGAGACACAAAGAGAGGCTGGGCGTCTCCAGCTCAGACCACAGTTGGGAAGGAAGGCTGGTATCAGTCGTTACTGTGTGTTCGCGCCCCATCTCCTAACAGACGTAGCTTCCTTCCTTCTCTCTGTCCCCTTCAGTATTCCTTACATGGAGCAGATACTCAACACATATTTGTTGACAGAATGGCCTCTATTCCTTGCAACTGGAGGTGACTAAGTGGTCCTCAGCAGGACATAGATGGTATCTATACAAACAAAAGAACCTCGCAGAATGCTCATATTCCTGGGAGTGGATTACAGTGGAGGGAAGGAAGCTTCAGATTCAGGGCCCCTTATTTGCACAGACCACTTACAAGGCCCTGAACCTCATTTTGATTTGTAACCGTATTATTTTTCTCAAAGAGGGTTTCCAAACTGCATAAGCTTCAGGCCTCACAAAACTTGGATCTGCTCTAGGCTGTTCTTAAAGCCATCTGTGAATGCCATCTTGGACTTTTCATTTATCGTTATTTTAACCCCTATTCATCCAAACCAAATATAAGCCAATTAGCTCTGTAACCAGGACAAATTAGGCTGGGGTTTCCTCACTTGTAAAAATGAAAGGTGACTAGATGTGATTCTTCAGGTCCCAAAAGAGAGAGAGAGGTGGAGAAATACTGCACAGTAGGAAAGAGAGGGATGCAAAGGATATGGCCTCAGCCCCAGTCCTGACCGCACACCTAAACACTGGTATACGACCCGGTGGATAAAGGGAAGGTTCCCGTGGCCGGGATTCTCACCTGGCCCTGGTCGGCTGGCTCACTACACACGTGTGGGCAGTACGTTGCTATTGACTCTATATAAAAAGCTCTGCCCAGTGCTCTGGGTGACACAGTGGCACGGCTGCAAGGCTGCAGGAGAGTTGAGACTAAAGCGGTGGCAGCACCGAGTACAGAGACTGAGACGGGTGTTGGGGCAGAGGGGCCCAGAGGCAGAGACCGGCTTGCTGCATGCAGACTTGCTCTGAGTGGACGGGATTCTAGTGACTGACCTGCCACTGTGGGAATAAAGTTGGGTATAAACCCTTTCACCCCAAGAATGTTCCATTGTCATTTTCAGTCCCATTGAATCTGTAGTGAACATGCCCGGGGCTGAAACCCATTGGCAAGACAGACCCTCAGGGAGGAACTTCACCTCTTGGGTTTTCTCTACTATGAAATGAGGTAGGTGGACAAGATGTTCTCTAAAGTCCCATCTTGTCCTGTGATCCCAATACTCTCACTTGTGCAGTGTGTCACATCTCATGCCCACTCTCCCTAGATGCTCACAACAGCCCTAGGGAGTTTTCAGTGGCATATTTTGGTGAACTTCAGACTTCTAATTCAGTGTACTTTCACTGTACCACACTGCAGATATTTGCCAGCTGAACAGTAAATACGGCTGATGTCATTGGTTTTCATGGCCTTCAAATATGCACTGTTGCCCTGCCAAGTCGAAGAGACACTTTGACATGGACCAGCGTGGTAGAGGTCCACATGGCAAGCAATGAGAGTACAGCTCCTTTTCAATAAGAGGCCATGGACTTAAGGCTGCAGCTGGTAGAGCTGGTCAGCAGGGAAAGGCCATGTTCTTCTCATGCCACCTTTCAAAACCAGGTTTCCTTTCCTCCACTACTCAACAGCCAGTTGCTGACAGCCAGACAATTCGTTGAATCACCTGTGGCACTGAAAAAAATCCTAAGGTGCCCACCTTCCCAGAACTACCAATTTTACGTTTCTGGAGAGATCAGAGGCCAGGAATTTAATTCCAAAGGCTTCCCAGGTGATTCTGATATCAAGTCAGAAAATCAGTGTCCCAGGTAGTTTCATCATCCTAACAGGCCTGGAGATGGCATAGCACCTGAAATAGTCCATCTAGCAGGGGTCAGGGGGTCGGGGGAGCCGGGGGGTCGTGTCATCTGGGGCGAGGAATAGCAGCCCTATCACAGGACATTTCCATGAAACCGCCAGTGGGCAAACTCATTGAGACAGAAGGTAGATTTCTGATTGCCAGGGTCTAGGAAGGGGTGGGTAGAGATGGCGGCGGTGGGTGGGGAGGGTTGGTGATGGCTTTAGGGGAATGGGATTTCTTTGTGGGGTGATCAAAAAAGTTCTAAAATGGATTTTGGTGATGTTTATACACTAACAACCATTAAACTGTACTTTAAATGGATGAACTGTATGGTTTGGAAATTATATCTCAATAAAACTGTTATGTATATTTTTCTAAAAAAACAGCCCTGACCCTCCCTTCCCCCTCCACGTGTACCTACACACACACACAGGTGTACCGTGCCAAACCATGATCATTAGCAGGCTAATTCCAAACACCTAACTAGTGACTAGCCTTTCTGTGTGACTGCTACTCAGTCTCATCACGTCACTCACCTTACAACCACTTATTATATTACTACCCTCCCCCAGCCCTCCCGCAGCAGAGAAACCAAATTGTCCCGGGCCGATGGCACCACCTGCTGGTCATCACAGGAAATACCTGACCATATATTTCTGCACCTTCTCTCACTGGCCGTGGACCTCATGCACAAGCCATTCTCCCCTTTTCTTCTTCCAATTTCAGGGTTCAGTTCATTCTAGTTAGGTAGTCACAGTTTATACACAAGCATTACCTTCCATCTCTTCCCCCAACTCTTTCTCTGTGTCCCCCTCTATTGCTGCTAAAAGCTTGAAGAACTTCACTTTTAAGTCTGAACTGTGCAAAAAGTAGCAAATCTTCAAGTGGTGAAACAAAACTGGATCTACTAAAGAAGCATGCATCTCATTCATAAATATTTTGGAGAATAATAGAAGCAAACACGCATATGATAGAAAGATAGTCGGTTTCACTGGTAATCAAATAAACACAAATTAAAACAATGAGGTGTCATGTTCACCTGTCAAAAAAAGGTAATACTCGTAGTAAACAAACAAGACAAGATTCCCATGAACAGAGAGAAAGCAGCCCTATTACCAACATTTACAGAAAGCAATGTGACAGGAGGTAGGAAATGGAGCCTAAAAATATGCATGGAGCTTGACCCAATTTTCCTTTTCAGGGAATGACATGCCTGGAGACTTTATCAGGAGTCTGCACAAATATTTATGTGCAAATAAGTTCACTGAAGCAATATTCATGATGGGGACAAATTGAAAAAACTCTAAATGTCCTACACTTTTGGGAATGCTTAACTGAACTGTGGCATAGCCATATTATAGGATATAATGCAGTTACTAAAAATAGTGATTTTTAATGATATACAAAATGTTTTTGATAGAATATTCACTATAAAAATCCAGATGAAAATATTTACAGTATGATTTTTTTAAACTACTTATATATGCATAGAAAAAGATACTTGAATGAAACACAGTAAATGTTGGAAGTGGGTATTTCAGGTGGTAAGATTATAAACAATTTATTTTCCGAATCATTCCCAATGGATTTTGTTACATTTATAATGTGAAACAACTATAAACATAAGTAATCCATACCACCTATGCTCTTTAAGGGTACCCACAAATTTTCTTCTGAATATGCAGTGGCAGGAAAAATTAACCCTCTAGAGCAGGTTGACAGGCAGAGGACGTTTGACAGTTGTCTGTAGGCTTTGCTGATTGTCATTCAAGTGGGCGGACTCTACTGGCACCTAGTGGGCAAACGCAGGAATGCAGCCCTGCAACAGGTTCTCTGGCTTAATGTCAAGAATGCAAAGAGGGAAAACCCTGTTTTAGGTTTTCCTAAAATCACAGGATTTTATTCCAGATCCTATCCCTTCAGCTGGTTAGTTCTGGGCCAGCTGCTCACCCACTCTACGCCTCCACTTGCCTTGTAAAAGTGAATCATTGCAGAGGATTTCTGAGGACAGAATAACAAGATAAAAAGTGTCTGGCACATTAGGGATACAAAATAAATATTAGTTCTCTTCCCACTAGAAACACATTTAAGAAATAAGACTATTACTCAATTTTTTGTTTCTTTTCATTAGGTGTTAGAGCTCTTTTTAACCTTTTAATAACATCTCAATTATCCATTTCAAATATAATTTTAGAGCCAAACAAGCTTTGATGTGCTCTCCCCAGATCCTAGAGGTTTCATGTCCAAGTTGATAGGATGAATAAAGGAATTCTTGGGGCCATTACTAAAAACTCATGGAGGAAAATGTTTTAAGTTCTGGGGTCAATATAGGAGAAGCTGAACTCCAGCCCCAGCACTGCCCAACTGGGTCTGCCCTGCAGTCAAAAGGCTGAACCTGGACAGGGACACAGGGCACCGAAGGGCATGAGCCCAGGTGGTGTGTGTGCATCTCAGTACTGGTTGAAGCTATGCGGGAATGATTTGGGGCTCATCCAATCATTTGGGATTTTCGTACTTCTCCCTGCACTGAATGATTCAAGCTCTATTTACAAGTCTGCTCATAGAAATTAAAAATGGTCTAGAGAGAGCAGAACCCTAGACCCAAGATACGGTCACTCCTATTGCTTCTGCATCAGAACAGTACAGGTGCCCTCTGGTAGGGCAGTGGGATATCCCGCCAATGGCTCTCAGCCCCCATGCCTGGCTGGCGTGAGGCTGCGCCCAGCCATTCTGCAGGCGGCAGCTGAGGGTAAGGGAGGTGACCTGACCCTCCTTGGAGCTCATGGACATGCCCCGGCAGCATGAGCAGGCTGCGGAGAGGGCTGTAGGGGACTGATAACTTCCTCTGGTCACAGCCATGGACCTGGCGAGCAGGAAGCCAGACGGCCTCTCCCTGCAGCAGGCACATCTTGCCCGTCCACAGCCCAGACCCCCAGGCACCAAAACTCTGCCTGTAAAAAAAGCCAGAGGCGCTTAGCCGGCTCCAGCGTGCTGTATACAGACCTAGTTAAACGAGCACCGACTGCCAAAAATTCTCTTCACTGACCACACATGCAAAAAAAATCCTCCTATTAGTTATAATGCATCATTTACTGTCAGAATAACTGCTTTTTTCCCCATCCCTTTGGAAACATTTTCAGACAATAGCACCTGCCATATTTTTGCACACTCCAGTGAGCAAGGACTATTCAGAGTCTGGACAAACTCAACAAACGGTCCCTCCCATCATCCACTGAAGGATTAAAAAAAAAAAAAAAAAAAATGAAGGAAAGAAAGCGAGACAGAAGGGACCCCCTGGTTCAAGTCAGGAGACAGGCGTCTTTGGTAGTTTACAGCAAAGGAATCCTTCCCAGCAGGCCCATCTATTTCTGCTGCTTAGGAGGAAAACCTTAGTCACCCACATCTTGTCCAAACCGGGCAGGGCTTGTTGACACAGGCCTGCTGAGCTGTCATACCAGAGAGTGGCATCACGAAGGTCTCCTGGGCACCTGCAGGGCAGACCACTTGTCTGCACTGACTGTCCCCACAGCCATAATCTCTCTTACGCAGAGAAAAACCTAGGCTACTGGGGGAAATGACAGTGATGCCATGAGGCCGCCGTGGATCCCTGCCTGAAAGATCTGTTGTCGTGGTCACTTCAGGCTGGGGAGAGGAATCCCTCTGCCCTGCTCAGGCCAAAGACCAGTGGAAAACTTCTCTTCCCGCTGCATGCTGCGCCCCTACCCACTGGACACTGAGTATACTCTAAAGTGTGGTGAGGTCAGTACCTGACCCCCTGGGAGCTTATAATCACGTGTGTCCAAGTGGAAAGGGTGGAGCTGGAAAGATCCATTTCACAGATTATTCAGCATGTACTGAGCATTGCAGGAGGCACGCTTCCCTTACTGTCTCTCTGACATCCATAAATGCTGAGTGACTGGAGAAACTTCCACCCCTGTCCCCTGAGATCCCAATGGTGTTGGTGCCAAGTGTGCATGTATCTGACCAACACAAAAAGAAGTAGCCAATCCACCCTCCCACCTAATACTGTTACCACTATCACTGTGGCCATCGAGGGCATCTCCAGATTGGGGCAGCCTTTCTCTCTCCAAGGAGATGGATGTTACAGGACCAGACCACTCTGCAGGCAAGAGGGTAGGCAGGCAGCCAGAGCTTCCTCTTAGAGTCCAAACTCATATACACCAGTACCCCTGTTCCCAGATGCTCCTAAGCAGAGAAACTTGGTGACACCCTTAGAAGTGTACAGCCTTCCCCACAGCTGCCACCCACCCCATCACTACTCCTACCTCTCAAGGAACCCTAGCTGAAGTTCACCTGGTCCATGATGCCTTTTCCAGGGTCCAACACGTTAGCCGGGTCCAGAGCTCCTTTAGCAATGACTGTCTGAGCCAGCTTCTACCCCAGTGTGTTGTAGACGTGCATTCCAATTTGTATATCTCTTTTCCTCTCCTAGACCTCAGGTTCCTTCAACAAGGGCTGCGAGTCACAATAAGAGAAAATAGGTCCTGCCACGCCTCCTTGCGGTTTGCATCACACCCGTTTAGTTGCTTATCTCACTGGAGTGAGGTGGTGTATGAAAACATAGCTCACCATTTCTGATCTTTCTTGTGTTCTGTCATTCTTACACATCTGGATGCCTCTAGACTGAAGACAGACAGCAAATGCAGAAAAAACCTGTCTAATCTGGCTCCGTCCTTGATTTTCTGTACGATGCTCGGTTCTTCTGGTCAGAGTTGAACCTTCCTTAACAGGTTAAAAGAAGATAATGCTAGACTCTTACTTGTCTTACAAAAATTCTATGTACGTAAATTAGATGTGTGTTTATTGGTTTTTAAAACATATCAGGGCCACAGTCCCTGGCATGTAGAAGGCACTCAGTAATTCTTGTGGAATAAACTGAAACGGAAATGTGTTAGATGATATTTTGATAGGATGCATGGTTCAGGGGAAGTGTATCGATCTTTGCCTGCCAGACATTCCAGCGTGTGGACAGTCAGTCAGCTCTCAAGCTACTAAGAGCATGCTTTCCAATCAATCCGTGCAGCTTTCTTTTGCTGACATCTCTTATGTCACTCTTGGCTTGGCAGCTCAGTAAAGTCTTCTTGACTTTAAAGATGCTTTTATAACCCATCTCATGGCTAAAACCATACTTACACAGCCACAGGACAGGACAAGAAGGAGAGCAGATCGTAGTTAAACATGGAAACGCTGCGATTTCCCGGGGTCCTCAGAAAGCACCCATCCTCACCACAGTCACACGTCCCTAAGTCCTCGCTGGCAGGGGGACAGCGCTTGATCAGTCCGGGGCAGGAACTGGCTCCTCTTAAGTGCAACGTGCAACTGCCGGGGGCAGTTCTCCCAGGCCAGCCTTAGGGGGACACAGGGATCAGGGAACGCTGGATATGACTGTAGGTATGAGCATCACCTGGCCTTGAAGCAGTTACCCCTGGAAACATACATGGTAAGTTGAAAGACATAATGAGAGTGATGCTTTGCATTGTGTAACATCTTCTGTTGTCCAAAACATTTTTCTATACATAGTTTAATCTATCTGCCATATCAGCCCTGTGAGACAGATCAGATTAAGAGGGTAAACTTTCTAGCCCCAGGACTTGCTTGGTGCCACGCGGCGGGTCTGAGCCAGGACGAGAACCGGACTTCCTGGCTCGGCACCCCTCCTGCTCCGCTTGCCACAACCAGCTCCCCCACCGTGTCCACCGTGGGCCCCTTCCGCCACTCCAGTCACGTGGCACACCATGTCCAAAATGCACGCTTAGTTTTAACTGTGCTGCCAAGATGTGGTCTGCTAAAGCCTTCCAGCCTGCTTCAATAGCTTTCTTTATGAACCGTGGTGCCCAAGGTATTTGCACCAATTTGTTCCAAGAGGGCAGTTTGTCAGAAAATTTGCTTCCTGAAGCTTCAAGTCCCTGAAACGCCATCTGCCCAAATCCACATGTGGTTTACCACGACTCGCAGCATCATTACAGCTTCTCAGCTAAATATCACAGGATTATACAAGTCTTTGGGGACAGAAGACAGCTGGTTGGGGAGATACATTCAACCCTACACAGCTGGCTTGCCAACTAACTCGTAAAGCTCAAGCCGTGGGATTGTGGGCAACTTGAAACGTTTTTCACCATTATAAATGTTATATCAAATGAGACAGAGTGCAGGGAAGTATTTTTGCAAACCATAAAATATTGTATAAAGTTTAGTCACCACTACTATTCCATTTCCTGTTGTGTGCATGATCCCCTATGTCGATTATCTGCGGAAAATTGTTCAGTGTGGTTTCCCTGGCGACTCAGCAGACTTCTTGTTACCTCGCCCTTTTCCAAGACGTCCTCCTTCAGGTGACGTGAGACAAGGTCCTAACTTAAACCTGCTTGGGGCTTCAGAAAGGACAGCATGTCCAGGAGGACACCTGCCACAAGCCGTCTTGCAGAAGGAACTGAGAAACCTGCAGGGGAAAAGGCCCCGCTAGGGGAAGCGGAGTCGGGCTTGCCGATCCCGAAGGCTGGGCTAAATCGCGTCTTCGTGGTCGATGGGGAAGGAGGCATGTTTACCCCCCAGGGTGCCCGATGCTTGGATCTGTCTCCCTGCCAACCCTCCCGTGGGAATCTTACGGAAAGCATGGGACACGGGGATGGGAAGGTGTGGGGAACAGTGAGAAATAAAATGAAAAGCTCTATTTTCCCAACAACTTTCTAGCATTGAGGGGCCCGAGGCACACCGAGGGACCTCCGCCTGTCATCCCCACCCAACACATTACAACAGGACTCCTGGAGGGCACGGTGGCACCCAGCTGAGGGGAACAGGGAGAGGACAAAGGGAAAAGGGTAACTGCCCCAAAGGGACAGGCCACT
>JAVSCE010005739.1:0-45576 GCA_032199065.1 Smutsia gigantea | reverse complement strand
TTGTTGATCAGGTTAATGATGTCAGTCCCGTGTGTGTGTGTGTGTGTGTGTGTGCGTACGCACATGTGCACGTGGGTGCACACATGTGCATGCATTTTCCACTCCAACTCTAGGCTTTCAAAAAGGAAAGTGCCATTGTCCTCAGTTGTCTTCCTCAATTGTCCCGGAGCTAGGATTTCCGGGCTTAAAAGTTGAGTGAGAGCCACCCAGCATCCTACATGAATATCCCAAAAGTGATTGGCTGCGGGCTGAGTGGCGTGAAGGCAGGAAGGCAAGCCCAGCCCCTGACAGTCACTTCTTAGACAGCCCAGCCTGAGTCCCAGCCAAGTACCTTCCTGTGGAAGGAGAATGTCAGCGTCAGGGGATGAGTGGTGGGACTCTAGGAGCAGGAGGGACTGCCCGCTAGTGTTTTCTTTGGCTGCATGTGCCCATGTGCAACTTGAATGGGAGGCCTTGTGCTTTGATTTCTATTTTTTATGCTTTTTGGTTCGTGAAAGAAGTTCATGTATAAAAGACATGAATTCTTGCCAAAAAAAAATCAAATGGAGGGCAAAAAAATGTTCTCCCCATGTTTTCCTGCTCCTGAGACAGTAGCATCATTACCACTGTGCCCCTTTCTAGACCTTTATCGATTTATACATTACAGGCATGTTTATGAACACTTCGTGGGGTAGATTTCTAGAAGAGAAGCCTCTGGATCAGAAAGTTTGCTCAGTTTGAATGTTTTTAAATTGCCCCACTGAAAATTATACTTCCACCAACAGAGTATGAAAGTACCCACTTCCCTTGTCATCTCTGCCATTATTGGTGATTACCAATTTATTATGCTTTTTTTGGCTAATCTGATGAATTTGATTTACACTTCTCATGTTGCTGATGGTGTTAAGTAGGGACATGACACATTTTGAAACCTGTGTAAGTTTCTGGAGCCCAAGGTTGTAGATCCACTGTGCCATTTGCTGGCTGGGGTCCTAGGGCCAGTAAGTTCACCTCTGAGCCAGGACTTCTTTCTTCAGCTCTGAGCCGGGGGTCAGATCTAGTTTTCCTCCTGGCAAGGCAATAAAGTACAAAGGCGATTACATGTATGTGGAAATGCCCTGGATTTCTCATTTGAATCTGACCACAGCCTTGAGAAACAGGCTGAGGGGGTGGTATTTTTCCTTTGTGCATTTAAGGAAACTGAGAAGTGGAAAGATCAGCAGCTTGCTGGGGTTCACACGGTTTGTGGCAGTGGTGGGCTGGAATCTGCTGAATCTGGTATACACTTCAATACATGCATTGGCAATAAAGTGGGAGCTCATTATCCAGTGGATTTCCATGCAAAAGTTAGAAAGAAGGGCTAAGATATGTATATTTTAGCATAGATAGGTCTCAGAAACACATTACTAATTGAAAAAAGATCTGGTGCTATTTACATTTGTTTAAAAAAACCCCACAGAACGCTATTCTGTATTTTCAATGGGTTACTATTAGTATATGTGAAAGCACAGAAAAAGGTGTGTAAGGGTATGCACCAGACTGACTCTCAGGGAAAAGCAGGGACTGGGGGTGTGCCTGACAGAAACATGCTTTTACCTGCATTGCTCCTACTTTTTTTTTTTTAAGTAAAGAGAATGTATTCATGAATTATGTGTTTAATTAAAAATTAGTGATGAATCCATAGTTTTCCCCAAAGAATGGCCAAATGAATCAGACACACAAAGCACCGGGGGTGCACAGTGGAGGATCCCTGTGGATTGAGGTTGCTGGGAGAGGCCTCGGGTAGAACTGAGGCTCATCTCTTGTCCTTTCCCCCAGTGGGTAGGACTGGCTGAGTGGTGTTCAGACTGAATGCGTTAATGAGCATAATCATGAATTACTTCATGCCAGGCAGGGTTCAGAGCATCCTAGTGAATGTTATCTCATTTAGCGCTGAGAGAATTCTGTGACACACATCTCATTGTCATCACCAAAAATAGAAGCTTGCCAGAGTAATTTGCCCCAAATGACCTTGCTGGGGTGTGTGTGTGTGCTGGGCCATCTGCTGGGCCACCACATGTGATGACAGGCCTCGTGGCCTTCTCCCTGTCGGAAACTGAGTCCCCTCTGTTGTCTTTAAGTTGGTTTTCTGGGAGGAATCAGCCTTGGGTGCTTTGTCCACTAATCTTTCCAGCTGCTGAAGGCTTCTTCCACCTGTGTTCCCCATTTCATTAAATGATACCTCCGTTTGTTCCGCCACGTGTAGAGGCAAAGCCTTGGGTTATGATTGACTGCGTGCTTTTTTTTCTGATACCCCTGTATCTGGTCCATCAACAAACCCTATCAGCTTTACCTTCAAAACATGTCCAGATTCTGACCGCTTCTCAACATCTCCATCACTTAAGTCTCCCCTGTCCACTGCTTGAACTGGTGCAGTAGTCTCATCTCTGGTCTCCTGCTAAAACACTGATCCAACCAGGTGTCCTTCTGCTCACAACACTCTGAGGCTCCCTGGGTGAATGCCAAGGTCCTTTCAGTGGCTGGAAGGGCCCTCATGATCTGGCCCTCCGGCCTTCTCTTACTCACCCCCTCAACCAGCTCACCTGCCACGCTCATCTCCTTTATATGCATGCACCCATCAAGCCTGGTCCCACCAGAGTCTCTGGCTTGCTTTCTCCTCTGCCTAGAAGACTCACCCCCCAGATATCTGCCTAGCTTACCCTCATGTCCATAAAAGTCACCCCATGATGTTATATGTTTATCTGTGCATCCTCTTTCTCCCTCATGTGCGTGGAGGTCTGCTGGAGAAAGGGCTGTACTGTCGCTGTCACTGTGGGCCAGAGAGTGCTTGGGATCAGGATAGGATGGTGGGATGAACAGATGGTAAGCACTTTGAGGTCTCCCCTCCCCACCCCCAACCCAGACTCTATTTTGCTCTCCTGTCCCTTGGTGAGAACCACCTAGAGAGCTTCTGGAACATCACACCCTCCCCTGAGTGGCTTTGTGCCCTTTGGCAACTCTCCTTTGCCCATCAGGTTGATGATAGATAACAGTCAGTGAGCACTTGTGCCAGTCTGAGTGTTCTATCTGTATTAAATCATTTTGTGCTCTTCAAGTTGCGTCTCTTACTGAGGAAACTGAAGTCCAGAGCCATGGCCAAGCCCACTTGTCCCAGGTCACACAGCTGAAGTGGCAGAATCCAGGATTTTAACCCCAATACCCTGTGCTTCCTGTTCTTGTATTTCTGAGCAGCCTGACCTGATGTTCCGAGGCAGGACAGGTGGTGGGCACTCTCTTCTAGGAGGGGAGTTGGGATGGCAGTTGTGCTCCATTCTGTTTTGTTTTTCTTTCCCTGTCCTGCGTGGAACTTCCCACCTGCCCAGGTGCGTGAGAGGGCTACCACAACTTAGGCCATGGTGACAGCACAACAACACGGCTATATTTAGTTTCCCTGGTTTATTTTTGTTTCCCTCTTTTGTCTTGATGGATTTGCTTCTCTCTGCTTCATGAGTATGTGTGTCTATGCACACACACGAGTGTTGATATTTGCGTACGTGTGCCAGATGTGCATATGTGACCGGCGACGTGAGTATGTGTTGACATGTGCACATGTATGTCAGTGACTGTGCTTGCATGCACATGCATACATATGTTGATGTGTATCAATATGTGTTGGCATGGAGCCCAGTGGCCCTGTGTTGGCACATGTGTGGACACAAGTGCACCCACGTGCTGATGTGCCCACAGGTGGCCTGGCCCACATAGGCCCACATGTGTTGGCATGTATGCATACATGTGTGAGCTTGCTGTTGACATGTGTCCATGGGTATCATTACACACATGGACACACATGCATATGTGTGCTGTTGTGTCCATGTGTGTTGGTATGTGTGTACGCACGTATAGTGATGTGCCCCACCACTGCCTGGCCTTCCTGCAGCCTGGCATCAGGGTGTGCTCAGCACACCTGCCTCATTGCATTCCATGAAACGTTCCTCATACCTTCCTGGAATGACTAATGCCTGCTGTGCCTCTGAGTGACTTAGTGTGATTAGCTAGAATTTGGTTAGCCTCCACTACCTGGAATCATCTTGCTGTGGCCTCAGACTTCTAGCAGGTGAGTCGGAAGCCAGTCAGTGTGGAGGATTTGCTCAAGGAAGTGTCCCTGGGGCATCTCTTGGTTCTTTTGGAGATCTGGCATGGCGCTTCTGCCTGTCCATGACTGTGGGTCCTGTTTTGTGGTCATTAGTGCCCAGAGGGTGATGCCATGTCCTTGATGAGCAGCAGAGGGGACCCTGGGGTCATAAGGCACCCCCAAGGCTGCTTTCAGCCACAAGGCTGACACGGACAGACTTCGCTGGCTCACGGTCTTGGAACTAGAGAACTTGGTTAAGGAGAGTTCTGCATCCTCCCTTTTGCTCCATGAAGATCCTCCCCATAAACACCTGTATTGTGTAGGAAATTCAAGTGTAGGGCTCAGCCAAAACAAAACAAAACAAAGCAAGAAGTCCTTTTATGTACCTCATTTCCCTTCCCCTGGCTCAAACCTGACCTTGGCCTCCCCTGGCCCTGGAAAGGGGTCAGGCCAGAGCTGAAATGCAAAGAGAAACAAAACAACACAAAATGTTCATTCTCGGCTTGGGAGCCTGACAGGGCCCAGGAGTGGGCAATTTATAGGTCATCTGGGAGTGATTTTGATCCTGATTTGAAGCTGTTCCATTGGCTTGGAACCTCCCTGAGCACAGAGCCCTGGGACCCGTGTGGCCCAAGCCATGGCTGTCTTCGTTTTCTTGCCTCTTTCTCCCTTCCTTCCTCCCCTAATTGCCTTGTGCTGGGGAGGGGAAGGAACAGGAGTGGCCTGACCCTCTCTTGCTTCCTGGCATTTTTGGTGAAGTTCCTTCCACCTCTTCTGGAAGCTTCTAGAAGGGCTCTTGAGACACTTTTTATGTCATTCTCTTGGTTTTCCTGTTACCTCACTGACTGGCCTCCCTTGGGCCCATGTGCCAGTGCCTCCTTGTCTCCCTGACCCCTCACTGCTGGCGTGGCGCGGGGCCTGGGCTTCAGACATCCTTTCTGGGCTCACGCATTCCCTGGGTGAGTCACCCAGCCTCATCTTTGTCGCGGCCACTGATACCCAGCCAGGTTGATACCTCAGCCTGGGTGGTCAGAGGCAACTCACCGGTCCTCATCACCCCCCCGAAACCCTACTCCTCTAGCCAGAGTTCCACCTCAGTCCATGGCTTCTCCATCTTCTAGCTGTTCTGGCCAAAAGCCTTGGGAGTCAGCCTTCATTGTCCTCTCTCACTTCCCATATGGAACCATCAGGAAGTATTATGGCTTTACCTTCAAAATATGACCAGAATCCAATCCCTGCTCTCTACACCTATGGCCACCATCTTGGCCCAAGGCACCAGTAGCCAATACTCTGTACTCCAAACCCTCCTTACCCTTCTGTGTTTTCTGTAGCCCTACCCCTGCTAAGATACCATGCAGTTTACCTATGCATTATGTTTATCGTTTATTGTCTCTTTCTCCCCATGAGAATGTGGGGGCCGTGAGGGCAGGGACCTTGGTTTTGTTTGTTGCTGTGTTCCAAGCACCTGGAATGATGCCTAGCACGTAATCATAGGTTCTCAAATATTTATTGAATGGATATTTAGAAGACTTGGGTGATTTCACAGGAAGGTTGTTGACTAGTGGCAGGTTGTGGTCCTGTGCAGGGATATGGGGTGTGTTTCCCTCCCCCTGTGGGCCCCACTCCAGACTGAGCAACCCCTGTTGTTTGCTGGCTGAAGGAGCTTTCTCACCGGGCTGCCTGCTCCTGCCTTTTTGTGCCATGCTGCTGTCATTTCTCCCCTCTGCAGCCAGAATGCTCCTTAAAAAATGCAGTTTGCATCATTTCACCAGCTGATTAAAACCTTGCATGTGGTGTGAAATCCTTCTGCCTCCTCAGCCTGTAAGTCTCTTCTTTATGGGCCCCCGACTGCCTCTACTCTCAGAGTTCTCAGCCTGCTTCTGCCTCCAGGCCCTTTCTTTTCCTCCAATATACCATGTTTGTCCTGTCACAGGGCCTTTGCACAGGCTGTTCCTTCTCCCTGGAATGCTTTTCCCCTTAAGCTTGGTTCCTCTTTTATATTTCAGTTCAAATATGACCTCTTGAAGAAGATATGCCCTGACCACCAATCCCCTTTGATGAACCCCACCCCCACTGTCTACCCCATCTGTGTTATAACCACTCCATGGTATTCTCTTACAAGCTTTCATCATTCTCTGAAATTATATTTAATACACAGTTTACTTGCTTGAGGTTCCGTACGCAGGGAGGGGATCCCAGTAGGAAGTTTCAAATCGTGGACTCAGGAGCCAGACCCCTTGGGTTGCAGCACCGCCTCTTCTACCTTTCTGTGGGGCCGTGGGTGAGTCACATGACCGTGCTGAGCTTCAGTTTCCCCAGGCCCACTCTGTGGGGCTCAGTGAGGGTCAAGGTGTGATATGTGTTAGGTGCGTGGCGCCTGGCACAGGGAGTGAGCACCCGGGACTTGGTCTCTGCAACACATTCATGGATTCAGGGCCTGAGTCTTAGCAAGCCCCACCTGGAGTCCAGTGACTTCTGATTGCAGTGACTGGGTGTTTCTCTTGGCTGAGTGTTGGTATCTTCTGACTGACCCCTTCTCTGTCTCAACATGAAGGTGGAGTGACTGGGAGGAAGGGACACAGGTTTTCAAAGGTATCATCAGGGCTGGCTGTGGGTGATGGGTGAAGAAACCCGTCCCGGCTGAGGGGCCCCGGGAGGTGTGGAGCATGGTCTGGGGCCACCTCCCTCTGCCTCCCACAGGGAGCAGGGATCCTTACCCTGGCCTGTGGCCCCAGCCAGGGGTGTGGATCAGGGGTGGGTGGGTGCTCCCTAACCTGCTGCACTTGAGCCTAAGTTCAGCACTAAAGTGGACCCTTTCAGATCTCATTCTCTTGTCTCACCAGCAGAAACTGGGGCACTGTTGGTGGGAGACCCAGATCCATGGTGCTGGTGATTTTACTCTGCACAGGATTGTAGAGGTGTAGCCCACCTGTATCCCAACCACGTGAGATCATTTACCTTCTCTCAGTAAACCATGAGCCAACTCGCTTAGTGCCAGCCTGGGTAGTGCAGAGAGTGGGGAGGGAGTCCCTTATGGCCCTGCTGTTCCTCTTGTGGATCCCATAATGGTGCATCCATCAGGCTGAACGCAGTCCTGGGGTTAGATCCGTTTTTTGTATGTATGCTTCCATATCACTCACTAGCAGCTTTATCTGGGGCTCAGAAAACAATGACCATCTGCACTGTGTGTAGGAGAGACCAGAGGTCTCCAAAGGGAACCCAGTGGAGGGACCTTTAAGGGTAATCAGAGAATTTTCCCAATGGCTGGGAAAAGTTGGGGTGTGAATGCTCATTGGTTCTGATTGGCTGGGCTTGGGTCACGTATGTATCGCATATTTATCCCTGAGTCAATCACTGTGGCCGGAGAAATGGAGTGCTCTGGTTGGTCAGGCTTGGAACATACCCATCCTTGGGGCTGGAGAGGGAGGTCCTTTTTCCCCAAATCACAGGGGCTGAGATGGGGTGGGATGGTGCCCTAAAGGAAAAGGTGGGGGGCCTGTTAGTAGAAGGAAGAAAGGATGACAGGGAGCAATAATGGTTGATGGGCCCATTGCCCTAAAATAGCTTTCCTACTTCATCTTCTCATTGCCTCTCAGTGATGCTTACTATTAGAGCATTAGAGATTATCTTGTTTGACTTTATCCAAGACCTCTTGTTTTTATCAGGGAAGGTTTCATAAACTCTCATATGGTTAGATCTGAACTTGGGTTTTACTTAGTTCCATGTTCTGTTTTTCCTTTGGGAAGCCAAAGCCCAGAGGGAGCAGGGATTTACATAAGGCCACAGAGCAAACTAGCCATGAGTGCTGGCAGGGCAGACTGTTCTAGGTAAGCAGCAGAAGTGAGATGCGGGGGGCAGGCCAGATGGGCTGGGGGGGGGGGCAGGGTTTAGAAGATGCCAAGCAGTTAGTAGCAAGGAGCAAGTTATTAGCTAGTGTCCTGCAGGTTGAAAGTCCCCTGTCTGCACCTCTTCAGCTCACGTCCTGGTGGCAGAATTAGGAGGAGGTATTTTTTATAAACTGGGAGAGATGTCAGGGCGGGTGTGTGCCAAAGTTCAGGTTTTGTCTGCTCCAGGTGGGAGGCTTCTGGGGTATGTGCTGGAGGGGACAGGGGCAGGGGAGATACGAGCCTGATAGAGATGTGTCCAGCAACAGATGCAGAGGAGTTCATCTAGAATTGTTGTAGGCAGCAACTGTGTTCTACAGTGTCACCTAACACACCTGTCATCCAACAGTCCCTGGAGGAATGGCTGCCAGCATGCTGGCTCTCGCCCCAAACCCTGGGGCACACCCTTCTTTACCTGCAGCAGTGAAGAGGTGTGCTGGGGAGGGACCCACCTGAACAGCCAGGCCCCTGGGGCTTCTGGGAGCATTGCTGTATACACTGAGAGAGCGCCTTGGGTGCCCACCTGTGCACTTTCCACTTGGGTGAGAGGCATGGGACAGGGTGGTGGAGTGAGGGGAGCTGGAAGGTGGTGCCCAATGAGGTGGCCCAGCATGTCACCATCCAGGTCAGGCACATGTTCTCAGGCCTCTCTCCAGCCCTTGGGCAGGGTTTTGACGTCCAGGAGCTTAGGTGGACCAAGAGCATGGACTTTGGAACCAGACAGCCCAGGTTAAAATCCTTGCTCTGCCACTGCCTGGCTGTGTGCCTTTGGACAAGTGACTTAACCTCTCTGTACCTTCATTCCCCCTCTGTAAAATGGAATTAATAAAAGTATCTCCTGTATAGAGCTCTTAGAAAGGTGGATGAGTTGGCATATCTAAAGCTCTTAGAATAACAGCTTGGCAGGTGTCACACGTTTGCTGTTGACACCTTGCAGACGCATAGACAAAACGGTCAGTCTGACATCGTTTTACCAAAATGGGACCATACTGTGCCTACCTTGCTGCATCTGGTGTTTCTCACTCCATCATCTTTTTTCTAAATCTTCCCTGCACCCCTGGGTAACTCTAACTGGTCATCTAGAAGATGCCACAGTGTGGATGTACCATATATTCCCATGAGGGAGCTTTCACGCTTTAAATAATCTATAAATTTGTTCTTTATGTGTTCTTTTCCCACCTGAGGCTGTAGTTTGAAAATTTTTATTTTGGAAAAATCAGGCAGCGAACTCCTGTAAGCCCTCTTCCTGGATCTGCTGATTGCTTACAGTTTGTTTGGAAAGGGGCCAGGCCAGTTTAGGCAGAATGTCCCTTGATTTGGATTTGTCTAGTTGTTTCCCTATGACTGCACGTTTTCTTCTGACAGAGTCCTACACAAAGCCTCCTGTGTGAATCAGTGGGGAGGAGAGCTCTCCTGGCTGAGCTGGGGTGGTCGTCTGGACTCATCCCTCTCCACCCCCCTCCTGCCTTGGCAACCCTCCTCCCCCCCATGGTGGGCTGGGACCCTAGGGCAAATCTGAACCCCCCTTCGACTGGAAGAAGACAGGAATATCTTCTGGCCTTTCCTCCTAGCCATTTCTCCACCTGATTCCTGATTTTCCTAGCTCAGATTCTTTGCACTCACACCGAGGCAGGCAGACCCTTCCAGCAGCCTTTGGCCAGCCTGTATTCTTCCCTTCAGGCCTTCCCGTCTCTGCATTAACCCCAGAGCCCTGGAAACATGATGGTCCGTGGGCTGGGCTGGATGCTCACCTCATCCTCTGGGCTGGAAAGGCCTCCCAGGGCCTGTCGGGTGAGATGGGATGCTGGAGTGGCAGATGGGCACTTCTCCATGCCCACCTGCCCTCGGTTGCCCTTCTGAGCCCTGCAGAAATTCTTGTGCCTATCACCCTGGCCCCATCTGGCCTCTTGGCCCGTGGCAGAGGTCATGCTGGCTTTACTCGGCTGAGAGCCGACTACAGCCGGAATCCCTTGGCAGCTTCGAAAGACTAGTCCTCGGGACTTCCTTCAACTGCCTGTTCCCAGGCTCGCTGGATTCCACTGCTGCAGCCTACTGCCTTGCCTTGCCAACTCAAAATCTTTGATATCTTTTTATTGTAAAATATGCACTTCAAGGCAAGTCTAAGAATGTGCAGTTAAATAAATAAATAAACAGAGCACCTGTATGGCCTCCCCCAGATAAAAGAGCAGAACCTCGTATGCCCTGTAGAAGCCCCTGTGGAGGAAACGCTGCTCATCTCCAGCTTGCTTCACGTTTTATTGTGTTACCCCCTGTCTGTGTCCCTAAAAACTGAGTTTTGTGTCATCTGATTGTGAACTTTACTTGAATGGAATCATACCACTATGGTCTGAATGTCTGAGTCCCCCCCAAATTCATGTGTTGAAAACCTAATGCCCAAGGTGATGGCATTAGGAGGTGGGGACTTTGAGAGGTGATTAGCATGGAGGCTTATGATGGGATCAGTGCCCATATAAAGTGTGAGTCTCTGCAGAGACCCCGCAGAGCTCCCTCGTCCCTTCTGCCATGTGAGGACACAGAGAGAAGGCTGCAATCCAGAAGAGGGCCCTCACACGCCCATGCTGGCACCCTGATCTCTGACCTCCAGCCTCTAGACTGTGACCATGCCACCTGTGGCATCCTGTGATGGCAGCCCAGCCTGGACAGACTGAGACACAACGTGGTACTGTGATTGGCATGCCAGTCTAACAGTACCTAAAAGCGTGGAAGCTATTTTGGGACTGGGTGATGGGCAGTTTTGGGGTGCGTGCTAGAGAGAGTCCACCTTGCCATGAATGGGCCGTTAACAGCAATTCTGGAGGGCTCAGGAGAAGAGGAGAGCCAGGGAGAGAAGGCCCACGTGGTTGTGAGCAGAACATTGGGGGAAATGTGGACATGAAGGCCACTTGAAGTCTCAGGTAGAAAGGAGGAAAGGCTTTGCGATCCCTGATATAAAGTGGCCACACACCTGGCTGCATTTTGCTCATGTCCTGGTGTTTTGGGGAAGATAGAATGTGGGTGGTGAAACTGGACATTTGGTGGAGGAAATCTCCGGGCAGTCTAGCTTCTCCAAATAATTATAATAAAGTGCAAGAAGAGAGAAATGACTTCAAGACAGAATTGCTAATCAGAAAGGAAGCAGAACTTAAAAATATGTAAGTGTCTCAGCCTATCCATACTGGAGAATATGAGAAAGCCAGTACAGAAGAGATGCAGATGGGTGGCCAGAGAGCTTTGGTAAGGAGTTTGGTGTGGACTGAACAGGACTTCATTAGCCACCCCAGCAGGAAAACAGCCAGCATGAACTGAAGGGCAGAAGGAGGGAATGAGGGGAGGTGGTTGGAGTTCTTAGATTTTCCAGGATGGACCTAGAGCCACTGGCTGTACTTGTGCTGTTCTTCAAGACATGAAAGGACCCCAGAGGCGATCCAGAGATCATCAGGGCTGCCTCCTCAACAGAAGGGGTCATCACCTGGTTTCAGCAGGCCAGGTGGTCACGGCCCAAAGCTGTGGGCTTGCACCCCAGGCAGAGTGGCTACCAGGCAGGGCTGCTGCATGCAGAGACCCCTTTGGGGCAGTGCCTAGCAGAGCCATGGGAGGCCTGTGCCTGAGGCCCTGGCTGTGTGCAGCTGCAGCCTGGGAGAGCCACAGGGTGCAGACATGCAGCTCCGGCCCTGGGTTGCTGCAGAGCCAGCTGTGCCCTGCAGGGCCAAGGAGCCCCCCGGGGCTGTGGGTCTGGAAGGCAGGTATCAACCCGGGGGCATTGTTGTTGAGCCTTTGGGTTTAGCGTTGTTTGCCCGGTTAGGTTTCGGCCTTATCTTGGACCTGCTCCTATTTTCTGTTTTACCCTTTGGAATGGGAGTGTCAGTCCAACACCTTTCCCACCGTTGTATTCTGGAAGCATGTAACATATTTGATTTCACAGGTTTGCAGCTGGCGTCTCACACATACCTGATTTAGATGACATTTAGATGAGGCTTTGCACTTAGACTTTTGTGTTGATGACACATGAGGACATGGATTTTGGGGGCCAGGATCAGAATGCTATATGATCTGAATGTCTGTGTCACCCCCAAATTCATACATTGAAAATCTAATGCCCAAGGTGATAGAATTAGGAGGTGGGGCCTTTGGGAGGTGATGAGGTCATGAGGATGGACCTCAGCCTTATGATGGGATTAGTGCCTTTATAAAGGAGACCCTGCAGAGCTCCTCGCCCCTTCTGCCACGTGAGGACACAGTGAGAAGTCTGCAACCCAGAAGAGGGCCCTTGCCTGACCATGCTGGCACCCTGATGTCTGACTTCCAGCCTCCTGTCCATGAGAATTTTGTTTCAGCAGCCAAGCCCTAATGGACTAAGGCACAAATTGTAAATTTTTTGTCTTGCTGTTCTTGCTTCCCATTATGTTTATGAGCTCTGCCATGTTGTGATAAGCCACATGGCATTTTCATGGCTGTGTAATACTCCACGAGGCCACTACAGTTACTCCTTTCTCTTCATGATGCAGCTGGGACCTCCAGTTCTGGGTTAGGAACCCTCTTCACCTTTGAACCCAGAGTACACATGCCTGCATTGCTCTCTGGTCCATAAATCAGGCAGGGGCTGTGGGTCCTGGCGTGTCATTTTCAACTTTACCTAGGGGTGCAGACTGTGTTCTAAAGTGGTTGCACCCGTTTTCTCTTCCATCATTAGTTTTTTACTTAATAATTCACATAACATAAAATTGGTCATTTTAAAGTGATCAGCTCAGTAGCATTTAGTACATTCACGATGTTGTGCAACCATCACCTCTGTCTCCTAGAACAATTCCATCAGTCCGAAGTGATTCCCTGGCCCCTTAGTGGTCACTCCCCTTGCTCCTGTCCCACTCCCCCTGGCCCTTGGCAACCATTCATATCATCTCTGTCTCTGGATTTGCCTGTTCTGGGCATTTTCTGTAGATGGGATCTTATGCTATGTGGCCTTGTGTGTCTGGCTTCTTTTACTCGGCATTGTGTTTCAAGGTCCATCTGTGTTGTGGTGTGTGTCGTAGCGTCATTTATTTCTAAGGCTGAGTCATATGCATTGTTTGGCTGGACCACATTTGGTTTGTCCAGCCATTGAGGGACACTTGGCTGTTGGTACCCTTCAGCTACTGTGAGCAGTGCCGTGGGCGTGCGTGTCCAGGTACCTGCTGAGCATCTTCTGTCCACATCCCCTTTATCTTCCCCTTCGTGCACAGAACAGTGGGTGGAGGAACAGTTCTGGAGCCAGGTGGGCACAGGGTCAAGTCCTGCCTCTGCCTCCTGCCTGCTGTGTTACCTTGGGCAGGTTCCTCAAGTGTCTGGGCTTTATAGACTCCTGTAAAATGGGATAAACCACACCTTCCCATAGGGCTGAGTTGGCAGGTGCTTCGACCCGGGTGTGACTGGGCCAACCCTGCAGAGAGGGTGACCTCTGCTCATGGCACAGGGCACCTGCTCTGCTTCCTGCTTTTCTCCAGCCCTGCACCTTGAAATCTATCCATGTTGTTGTATATGCACCTGGCTCGTGGCTTCTTGGTGATGCTTGAATTTCCCAGCTCACATTCTTCACATTTTGTTTATTCCCTTCGTGATGGGCACCCATTTCCATGCACCCCTGTCTCTGCAAACAGCAAACATCTTGGAACCTTCCACTTTATACTTCTCAAGAATTTCCTTGGGATGTGCTGGGAGTGGAGTCTCTGGGTCATGGGGCAAGGGGAAGCCAGGGTCATGAAGTGTGCCTTCCAGAAGGGCTGTTGCTGTTCCCTCCCACATCTGCTCCAGAGCCAGATCCCTTCTGGCCTTGGGGAGTGTCTGGTGGCGATGGATGTGCCAGTGTGCATGGTGGTGTGTTGTTTGACTTGCGTTTCTGAGGTACAAGCTTGAGCCTTCTTCCTTTCGTAAGTCAGTGGGGGGCAGAGTCCGAGCCCAGAGAGTTTCAGAGGCTTGTTGGGTCAGCGGTCTAGGGCTAGACCCCTGGCCTCATGCCTGGCCCCTGTGACTGAGGTCATTGGCAGGGAGAGGGCGGGAGGTTCCTGTGTTCTGCCAGGACGGCTCACAGTGAGAGGTCAGTGTGCGTGGAGGGCTGGGAGAGAATGTGTCTAACTCCCTGTCCCCTCCCTGCTGTCTGAAACCAGCATGGGTGTCCCCGGTAACTGTGCCTGTGGCCGCCTCAGTGTGCCACTGTATGTGTGTGTGTGTTAATTTCCTAGGGCCTCTGTCCTCACATGGCCATCCCCTCTGGGTGCCTCTGTGTCCTTCCCTCTTGTAAGGACACCTGTCTTTGGATTTAGGGCCCAACCTAAATCCAGGGTGATGTCAAGATTCTTAATTTTATTACATCTGCGAAGACGATATTTCCAAAAAGGTCACCTTCTGAGATTCCAGCGGGACATGAATTCTGGGGGATACTGTACAACCACTACAAGGTGTGTGCCCCACCCTTGGACCTGGAGAATTTGGTCCAAATACAGACCCTGTTCTTGGGTTTGCTGGGAACTGGGCCCCCTTCTGAAAGCCGATTTCCTCCTTTGAAAATGGCGCCGATTTTCTCAGCCCTCACAAGCGTGGTCGGGGGTGCCCTGGGTGGTCACGCCACTCAGGACGGCTGGACCGCATGTGCTCAGCAGCGCCAGCTCTTGCCCAGACAGCCCCTGCTGGCATCAGGAAGAAGATACGGCAAATAAAATAGGGTCACGATTAAAAAAAAAAGAAGAAAGCTTAAAAAAAAAAACAAGTAAAACCTCAAAAGAAAAGGCAGGACATGAAATCCTACGTGAAAATCACATCCCTTTGCCCAGTGCAGGGCTTCGGCCCACAGGCAGCTTAGGGTAATAGTTCCTTCCTGAAAACCAGTGCCTGTGTCCGTAGGCACCAGCACATCCTCCCCTCCCAGGCACACAGGCTTGTGCGCCGCACGCCTGCGGTCTCGGTGACGGCTGTAGCAGATGACTGCACACCCTGTGGTTTAAAGCAACAGGAATGCACTCCCACAGCTCTGGGGCCGGAAGCCTGAAATGAAGGTATCCGCGGGGCTGGGCTCCTCTGGAGGCCCAGGGAGGATCCTGCCTGCCTCTTCCAGCTTCTGGTGGCCCAGGCATCCCTTGCCTTGGGGCTGTGTCACTCTGGTGTCTGCTTCCGTCTCTGTGTGGCCATCCCCTCTGTGTCCTCTCTTATAAGGACATTTGTCATAGGAAGTAGGGCCCAAGTACATGACCCAGGGTGATCTCATTTTAAGGTCCTATTCCATCAGCAAAGACCCTTTTTCCCAATAAGGTCACATTCAGGTTCTAGGTGGTTGTATCTTTTTATTTTTTTATTTTTTATTTTGTTATCATTAATCTACAATTACATGTGCAACATTATGGTTACTAAACTCCTCTCTTCATCATGTCCCCCCCACTTACCCCATTACAGTCACTGTCCATCAGGGTAGTGAGATGCTACAGAATCACTACTTGTCTTCTCTGAGTTGTACAGCCCTCCCCGTGCCCCCCCCCCCACATTATGTTTGCTAATGGTAATGCCCCTTTTTCCCCCTTGTCCCTCCCTTCCCACCCATCCTCCCCAGTCTCTTTTGCTTTGGTAACTATTAGTCCATTCTTGGGTTCTGTGAGTCTGCTGCTGTTTTGTTCCTTCAGTTTTTTTTCTTTGCTCTTATACTCCACATATGAGTGAAATCATTTGATACTTGTCTTTTTCAGCTTGGCTTATTTCACTGAGCATAATACCCTCTAGCTCCATCCATGGTGTTGCAAATGGTAGGATTTGTTTTCTTCTTATGGCTGAATAATATTCCACTGTGTATATGTACCACATCTTTATCCATTCATCTACTGATGGACACTTAGGTTGTTTCCCTTTCCTGGCTATTGTAAATAGTGCTGCAATAAACACAGGGGTGCATCTGTCTTTTTCAAACAGGGCTGCTGCATTCTTAGGGTAAATTCCTAGGAGTGGGATTCCTGGGTCAAATGGTATTTCTATTTTGAGTTTTTTGAGGAACCTCCATACTGCTTTCCACAATGGTTGAACTAATTTGCATTCCCACCAGCAGTGTAGGAGGGTTCCCCTTCTCCACATCCTTGCCAACATTTGTTGTTGTTTGTGTTTTGGATGTTGGCCATCCTCACTGGTGTGAGGTGATATCTCATTGTGGTTTTAATCTGCATTTCTCTGATGATTAGCGATGTGGAGCATCTTTTCATGTGTCTGTTGGTCATCTGAATTTCTTCTTTGGAGAAGTGTCTATTCATATCCTCTGCGCATTTTTTAATTGGATTATTTGCTTTTTGTTTGTTGAGGCACGTGAGTTCTTTATATATTTTGGATGTCAACCCCTTATCAGATATGTCATTTATGAATATATTCTCCCATTCTGTAGGATGTCTTTTTGTTCTACTGATGGTGTCCTTTGCTGTACAGAAGCTTTTCAGCTTGATATAGTGCCACTTGTTCATTTTTGCTTTTGTTTCCCTTGCCCGAGCAGATATGCTCATGAAGAAGTTGCTCATGTTTATGTCCAAGAGATTTTTGCCTATGTTTTTTTCTAAGAGTTTCATGACTTACATTCAGGTCTTTGATCCATTATGAGTTTACTTTTGCATATGGGGTTAGACAGTAATCCAGTTTTTCTTACATGTAGCTGTCCAGTTTTGCCAGCACCAGCTGCTGAAGAGGCTGCCATTTCCCCATTGTATATCCACGGCTCCTTTATCATATATTAATTGACTGTATATGTTTGGGTTAATGTCTGGATTTTCTATTCTGTTCCACTGGTCTGTGGGTCTGTTCTTATGCCAATACCAAATTGTCTTGATTACTGTAGCTTTGTAGTAGAGCTTGAAGTCTGGGAGTGTAATTCGCCCTGTTTTATTCTTCCTTCTCTGGATTGCTTTGGCTATTCGGGGTCTTTTGTGGTTCCATATGAATTTTAGAACTATTTGTTCCAGTTCATTGAAGAATGCTGTTGGTATTTTGATAGGGATTGCATTGAATCTGTAGATTGCTTTAGATAGTATTGCCATTTTGACAATATTTATTCTTCCTAGCCAAGAGCATGGGATGCATTTCCATTTGTTAGTGTCCTTTTTAATTTCTCTTAGGAGTGTCTTGTAGTTTTCAGGGTATAGGTCTTTTACTTCCTTCGTTAGATTTATTCCTAGGTATTTTATTCTTTTTGATGCAATTGTGAATGGAATTGTTTTTCTGATTTCTCTTTCTGTTAGCTCATTGTTAGTGTATAGGAAAGCAACAGATTTCTGTGTATTGATTTTGTATCCTGCCACTTTGCTGAATTCAGATATTAGTTCTAGTAGTTTTGGAGTGGAGTCTTTAGGGTTTTTTATGTACAGTATCATGTCATCTGCTAATAGTGACAATTTGACTTCTTCTTTACCAATCTGGATGCCTTGTATTTCTTTGTTTTGTCTGATTGCCATGGCTAGGACCTCCAGTACTATGTTGAATAACAGTGGGGAGAGTGGGCATCCCTGTCTTGTTCCCAATCTTAGATGAAAAGCTTTCAGCTTCTTGTTGTTAAGTATGATGCTGGCTGTGGGTTTGTCATATATGGCCTTTATTATGTTGAGGTACTTGCCGTGTATACCCATTTTGTTGAGAGTTTTTATCATGAATGGATGTTGAATTTTGTCAAATGCTTTTTCAGCATCTGTGGAGATGATCATGTGGTTTTTGCTCTTCTTTTTGTTGATGTGGTGGATGACGTTGATGGATTTTCAAATGTTGTACCATCCTTGCATTCCTGAGATGAATCCCACTTGATCATGGTGTATGATCCTCTTGATGTATTTTTGAATTTGGTTTGCTAATATTTTGTTGATTATTTTTGCATGTACGTTCATCAGGGATATTGGTTTGTAATTTTCTTTTTTGGTGAGGTCTTTGCCTGGTTTTGGTATTAGAGTGATGCTGGCTTCATAGGATGAGTTTGGAAGTATTCCCTCCTCTTCTATTTTTTGAAAAACTTTAAGGAAAATGGGTATTATTTCTTCTCTATATGTCTGTTAAAATTCAGAGGTGAATCCATCTGGCCTGGGGGTTTTGTTCTTGGGTAGTTTTCTGATTACCAATTCAATTTCGTTGCTGGTAATTGGTCTGTTTAGGTTTTCTGTTTCTTGCTTGGTCAGTCTTGGAAGGCTGTATTTTTCTAAGAAGTTGTCCATTTCTTGTATGTTTTCCAGCTTGTTAGCATATAGATTTTCATAGTGTTCTCTTATAATTCTTTGCATTTGTGTGGGGTCCGTCATGATTTTTCCTTTCTCATTTCTGATTGTGTTTATGTGTGTAATTCTATTTTTCTCTTAATAAGTCTGGCTAGGGGTTATCTATTTTTGTTTATTTTTTCAAAGAACCAGCTCTTGGTTTCATTGACTTTTTCTATTGTTTTATTCTTTTCAGTTTTATTTATTTCTTCTCTAATCTTTATTATGTCTCTCTTTCTGGTGACTGTGGGCCTCATTTGTTCTTCTTTCTCCAATTTCAATAATAGTGTCTTTAGACTATTCATTTGGGATTGTTCTTCCTTCTTTAAATAGGCCTGGATGGCAATATACTTTCCTCTTAGAACTGCCTTTGCTGCGTCCCATAGAAGTTGCGGCTTTGTGTTATTGTTGTCATTTGTCTCCATATATTGTTTGATCTCTGTTTTAATTTGGTCGTTGATCCATTGATTATTTAGGAGCATGTTCAGGTGGATGTATCTTTTGAGGGGCCCACCATTCAACCCCAACAGAAAAGATGACATTGACAACAACAGCCAGAACTGATTGAGCACTTACTGTGTGCTGGCCACCAAGCTGCTTGCCGCAGACTCTATTGGTCTTCATGGTGTGTCTTTGAGGCACCGTCATGCTTGTTTTCCAGGTGGAGGCACATGCCTGAGGTCACACAGCTGGGGGCAGAAGCAGCCTGGACCAGCACCAGTGCTCCCCACTTTTGTCCTGAGGTTGCAGCCCAGCCACTCACAGACCCAGACTTGGCTGGAGAGGTGTTTTGTGTGGCCTACACTGCTCTTAAAAAGAAGTGAAATTGGTTACAAGCATTTAATGTTGGGCAGATTCACACCCACACTAAATGCCAGGACACTTTGGAAGACCTATGTGGTGCCATTGGCTGGGGCTGCCCTGTTGAATGAGGTCTGTTCCCTAGCAAGCCTCATCTTTCAGCTGTGTGGCCAGGGGCAACGTGACTTGGCTTCTCCAGGCCTGTTTCCTCATCTGTAGGTGGGGAAGATAATAGCCCTGGGCGCACAGCCGTGCTGCCAGGGATGGATGGTCTGATGATGGGAAGTGAGTAGGTGCTGCCTGGTGGTGTTCAGCTGGCTGCAGTGCAGGCCGCGAGGGGGCTGCATCAGGCTGGCATTGCTGCTCTTCATCACAGCCCTTTCTGGGATGAACTGAGAGCCAGTTCACGGAGGCCGTCCATGGTGCAGGGTGAGGGAAATGTTTGCGGAGGGGATCCTTGCCTTTGGGAGGCCTTCGTTTTCCAGTGCTGCCTAAGGCCTTAGGCCCATCATAAACCTCCTGCTTCAGTTTCCTCATCTATGATAGCACCTGCTCTGTTTACCTGGTTACATGAGGTAATAATGCAAAGAGTTTATAAATATCATTTATGACTGTAATTATGATTTTAGTATGTGTGGCAATATGGGGTGGGGATTAAGAAAATGGCCTCCCAATTCTAGTCCTACTTGGGCTGTGCCCTAACCTCCCTGAGCCACAGTTTCCCCACCTGTGAAGTGGGCCGATGTTAGTGTGCATTTCATAGAGCTGTCATGAGGATTCAGTGAGCAAAGCGCTTGGAGTGTGGCCCTCTCCTGGGGAGCCGTGGGAAACGGTGAGGGGGTTGGCGGTGAAGGGTGTGTCCAGGGAGCCTAGAACAGAGGGGTGGCAAACCCAGTGGGCCTCTGGGCTGGGGGTCGGGGAGACTGTCCTTGGAGGGCCATCCTCTTCCATAAGATGTGAGGTTTGAGGTCGCTGACCTCCACGCTCTCTTGGGCCTGCAACTGTGCTATGAGGCCAGGAGCACAGGGAAGTGTGGCAAAGCTGTCAGTAGTTGTGGCCCCCTGTGTCCTTGGCGGGGGACGGGGAAAGGATGGCACTGGGACAGAGTGCAGCTGAGATTTGCAGTAGCCTTCAACCTCAGGGGTGTTGGGAGGGGGATCTTTGAACCATCTTCATGGTTTTAGACGTAATAACAAGCAGACTCACACATGTGCAGCGTCTCTGACTTTTCTGGAGCTCACAGCCTGTGTCTGGTTGCCCCGCAGCGGGTAGCACTGGTAGAGCTCAGGGTGTCTGTGTCACCTGGGCAGGAGCGAGCATTAACAGAGAGCCCCTCTCTCCAGGCCAGAGGGACACTTTTCATTTATCACCAGCTGTCTCCTTAGATACTCTGAATGGGTCATATAACTACAATCTCTGTTGACAGACGGGACAACCCTGGTGTAGTCTCAGCCCCTGGCAGCCCTGTTTCTGAGCCAGCTGAGTGGTGCAGATGAGCAGGGGGCTGGGTGCCATGGGAAGGAGGGACCCTCGAGCGCCTAAATGGCTGGGAAGCTTGCTCATTCCTCCAGCCCATGCTGGCTGAGCACGGACTGTGAGCTGGGCATTGCGCCAGCATGGGCGCTGTGGTTGTGGACAAACCAGACTGGGTCCTACTCTCAGCAGCTGAGGTTCTCACCAGAGGGATGGCCCATGAACAAGCAAACAGACCCACGGAAGTGGCAGTGAGGCCTGAAGGGAGCAAGGCAGGTGAGTTGGCATTAAGGGACGGGTGGGGAGGGGACGCCTTTGAGTGGGGTGACTGGGAGGGCCTTTCTGAGGGGGCCGTTTGTGCTGAGGAAGAGTCAGGTGTGGGAACAGCATGCCTGGGAGGGCACAGCAGGTGCAAAGGCCTGGAGATGGGAAGTTGCTTACTCCAGTGGAGGAAGAGGAAGTGGGCAGTGGGGTTGGGGACAGATGATGGAGGAGCAGGCTGGGGCCTGGCAGAGTGTGGTGAGGGGTGCAGGTTTGGTTTTCAGTTCCTTGGATGCTGTTGGAGGGCTCTGTGCAGCAGAGAACCATGGTCTGATCCATGTCTTGCAGAGTGCTATGGCTGCCTAAGGAAAAGTGTTGTGGGGGTTAGGATGAAAGTGGGGAGAACAGCCAGGAGGCAGAGAAGATGGAGGCCCAGCTCAGGGTGGAGGCCATGAAATTGGAGGGAGGAAACAGTGTTGAAATTCCTTTTTCAGGAGAGTCAACAAGATGTGCTGAGTGGTGAGCTTGGGATATGAAGGGAGCAGAGGTCAAGGTCGGCTCTCAGATGCCTGTTGAGGGCCTAGGGATGGCAGAGCTATTTTCCAAGATGGAAAGATTGGGGGATGGCAGTCAAGAACAGATGAAGAGTGTGGGCATTAAATCTGGTCCTCAGTTCTCATTAGGATAACTTGACAACAGAGAACAAACCGTGTGATTAAAAAGTGGGCCAAGGACTTAATGGTGATTTCTCCAAAGAAGATAAACAAATGACTAACCAGCTCATGAAAGATGCTAGGGAAGTGCAAATCAAAACCACAGTCAGCTGCCCCCTTGCATCCATCAGGAATGTTTACTATCGAAAGCCCCAGAAAATAACAAGTGTGGTGAGGATATGGAGAAATTGGGACTTTGTGCACTGTTAGTGGGGATATAAAATGGTGTGGTAGCTGTGGAAATAGCCTGGCAGTTCCTCAAAAAATTAGACAGAAAGTCCCCATATGACCAGCAGTTCTGCTCCTGGGTACATAGCCAGAAGAACCGAGCAGGTGGACTATTCATTCACAACAGCCAACATGTAGGAACAGCCTGAGTGCCCATTGATGGAGGGATGGATAAACACAACGGGGTGCATATACATTGTGGAATATTATCCAGCCTTAAAAAGGAAGGAAATTCTGACAGGCTACAACATGGGGACATTGAGGACATTATGTAAGTGAAATAAGTCAGTGACAAAAGGACAAGTTATTGTAAGATTCCACTTACATGCAGTACCGAGGAGCAGTCAAATCAGTAGAGACCGAAAGTAGGATGGTGGGGGCCTGGGGCTGGGGGAGGGGATGGGGAGTGAGTGTTTAGTGGGGGCAGAGTGGCCGTTTGGGAAGATGAAGGAGTTCTGGAGGTGAGTGGTGGGGTGGTACTTACTGTCACTGTGCCGTACACTTAAAATAGGTTAAGATGGTAAACTTCATGTTATGTGTATATTACCACAATAAAATACCCATCATGGTGGGGTTTAACCTGAGGGGAGGTGGCATGCCTGCCTGGTGGCATGGATCGGGGTCCATGCTGGAGCTGATGGCCAGCCCACGGTCCGTGCTGCAATGACAGTGTGCCGAGCTTCTTGCAAAAGGTGAAGCCTCCGAGGGAGGCAGCCCTGAGTTTGATCCCTACAGGCTCAAACCACTGTTGCCCCGTTTTACAAGATCTCTGTGATCTTTGGCAGGCTTTGTGATGTGTTCTTGAGCCAGTGCCAAGGGGTGGAAGGCTAGTTTAGCAATAGTCCTTGTGGCACGTTTGCACCGGATGCTTTCTTCAGAGGTGTCCATGTCCCAGGGCACTTCATTGTCTGCAGGCCCCCAGGGAGGAAGGGGTGGCACTCATGCCTCTGTGTGGCCAATCAGGGGACCGAGGTGGAGAGGTCAGGGGTCGGAAAACTACGGAAAGGGTACACTAGTGAATATTTTTGGCTCTCTGGGCCAAACAGGTTCTGTCTTAGCCTGTTACTTCTGGTGCTGTCGTGGACAATACACCCCTGAATGGGCATGGCTCTGTGCCACTACTTTATGGGTAGTAAAATGTGAATTTTATATACCTTTCATATGTCATGAAATAGTATTATTCTGTTTTTTTCAAACCACTTTTAGTTTCTGGATGAGTAGACTCTGGCATCGAGCCAGGTTTGGCTCATGGGCTGTAGTTTGCTGAACCCTTGGTTGCTTGAAACAACCAGCTTTACTGTTGGAGTGAAGTTGGCGTTGGCAGGAAGGGTCATTCTCTGCCTGATTCAGGTGGGAGAGGGGGCTGGAGTCAGCCCTGGAGGAGATGCTGCCGTGAAGAGCGTGGGCAGGTGGCTGCCTGAGTTCCCATGATGGCAGCCTAATTGGGGATGTCTGGATGAGGCCCTGATCTGGGGGCTGAGATTGGGTTTTAGTGGCCTGGGGGCTGGGAATCAGAACAGTGTGTGCCTTCCAGGCGTCTCCGCACTTTGTGATCCTTGCTCATCCAGAACCGCGTGAGCCTTTCCCGAGGCAGTAAGTAGAGTGCAGTGGTAAGAGCAGTTTAGAATGGTTAGGCTCCATGGGCCGACGGGAGTTTACCACCCTCTGCCACTGCTCGCCTTGTGCCCTTGGGCAAGGAAGGGGTTTAATCTCACTGTGCCTTAGTTTCCTCATCTGTAAACCAGAGCGAATAAGGGCACCTGCCTCACAGTAATTGTCAGGTTTAAATGAAAGAAAGCATTGCTTCAGATGGGATGCTTTGGGCTGCAAGCAACATAAAACCAGCTTCGGGGTGGCTAGTATAATACAGGTGTTTATTACTGAGCTTCACAACAGACTGGAGGTGGGAGGTGTTTCCAGATTTGTTCAGCAGTTCACTACCATAGGGCACTGGGTCAGTCTCTGTGTGACGCTCTTAGCCTTGTCCTCATGGTCTCATGATGGCTGCCAGACCTCATGCTGTCACACACATTCAAAGCTGGAAGAAGGGATGGTGCAGTGGGAGGGCTCTCTTCATGTCTTCCTCTTTCATTGGAAGAGGGATGTTTTCCCTCAGAAGCCCCAACAGGCTTCCTTTTCCTTCTCAAAGGCTAGAATAGGGTCATGGGCCTGGGCTAGAGTCTGGGCCCACCTTCCCTGAGATTTAGGGCTTTCTACCCAATACTGGAAGGAAGTCAGGGTCCTCTTACTGGGGAAGGGGTTAGAAGTGGCCTTTGGGTGGGCAGCAACACTGTCTACCACGTATGTTAAATGTTTATTTGGTGCATAGCCCAGCACACAGCAAATGCTGGCCATTACCTTAGTATGTATTGGGTGTACGGAATTTTCACAGCCAAACATACCCAGGTAACCAGCGCCCAGAGTCCCCTATGTCCTGTCTAGTCACTACTCACTCCAAAGAGTACCAGCTCCCTGACTTCTTATAATGCAGATTAATTTTACCTGGTTCTGTGCTTTATCAAAATGGAATCACACAGCGGATACTCTTGGAGTCTGGCTTCTTTTGCTTGATGTTGGGTGTGTGAGATTCACCCACATTGTGTGTGGCTGTTCCTTCTCCTTGCTATATGACTCTACCACAGTGTGTGTACTCCTTGATATTTGGGTTGTTTCCAGTTTGGGGCTATCAGCAATAAAGCTGCTAGGAACCTTTGTGCTAAGATTTTGTGTGCGCGTATGTTTTCATGTCTCTTAGGTAATAACTGAGGAGTGGGATTACTGGGATATAGAGTATGTACATGTCCTGCCCAGCAATATTTCAAAGTGGTTGTACCAGTTGGCCCTCCTGCCAATGGTATATGGGTGTCCTGTGCTCATGGATGCATGTCAATAAATACGTTGCCAACCCTGAGCAATTCCTATTGAGTATCTGAGTCACTTGTGAATAACATATGCTCTTGCCCACTTCCTGCTCATCTCCTGTTGGTTAGCTTTGCCCCCATAACACTAAGCACCAGCTTTGGCATGTCAGATACTTGAGCTGGGTTGGAGTGAATGAATGAACGAATGAATGCTGTGTTCTCATCCTGTGGGGCAGGGATTGCAAATTCATACCTGTAAGGGCCATGCAGGCAACACAAAATGAGTGAAGCAGCCTGGTGTGAGGTGATAGGGAGTAGTGGAGCCTTTGGCAAGCTGGAAAGCCAGCCTGCCTAAGGAGCAGCTGATGCTCAACTCCAGCAGGCTGTGGCCATGTGCTGGCACATCTCCCAGGTTTTCAAAAGAAGCTGGAAGTCCAGAATTTATCTATGATTTTAAAGATACTGTCACAAATTCAAATATTTTGAAATACCATGTGATTCAGAACTCTTCCACTGGCCAAACCTGGCCCATGGGCGGATAGTTTGCGGAGCCATCTTCAGGGAGACAGCAGACACGGTCTGTGTTTTTTTTTAGGGGGCGGTTTAAGAAATTTTGAGTGATTTAAAAAAACCTGTTATGAAACATTTCAAAGATACACAGAAGCAGAGCAGTGCAATGATTGTGCCCGCCACCTGCTTTAACCACATGGAGTTGTGCCTGCATCTGTCTCCTCGTCCCTGAATCATTCTGAAGCCCATGCCTGGCTCCACTTCACCTGCCTCCAGCGCAGTGATTCTTTCACATTAACAGAAGCCCCTGGAGGGCTTGTTGGCACAGATGGGGCCGGCCCCATCCCTGGAGTCTCTGAGTGGATGGGTCTGAAATGGGGCCTGAGAAGCAGTGTTTCCACCAAGTTCCCAGCTGATACTAATGCTGCTGACCCAGGGACACCCTCAGAACCACGGCTCCAGCAGGTACATGGTGAATAGCCTGCAGAGCAGGAGGCCCCGCCCCCAGAGCAGGAGGCCCCGCCCCCAGACATCTCCGCAGTAGTGTTATCACACCAGGACTAATTCCGAGGCCTAGTGCTGAGCACTTGAAATGATGGATCTGCTCAGCTGTTCGGCCCTCTGCCTTATGAAGTTGGGTCCCTCTTTGGGGGCTGAGATGGTTGTGCTTAGTGGTCAGTTGGTCCCTGCCCAGCCAGGAAGCTCCTGGGACCCCTAGGACCCCTGAGTCACTTTGCTCTCTGACCTTTGCTTTCCATTCATCTGTCTCCTGGGAACCTGTCAGCTTTCACTGGCCCACCTTGGCTCTCCCCGCCCACAGCTGCAAGCTGGGCCACTGGTACTGGTACCACCCCAGGATGGGGGTGGCTGACCTCCCAGGGCCCCCAGCCCCCCTGGTGTTCCCAGCAGAGGGTGCAGCTGGCAGAGCTCTCTTTGGGGCATGCCTCAGGTGTGTCCCACCACCCTCGGGTCCCCATCAAGCTCTGGGCTGTCCTTTGTTCTCAGAAGTCCGGTGGAGGCAGTGGCGCGTCTGCAGGCTGGAAGGGGCTTGCTTTACAGACCCCAGTGATGAGCACAAAAAGTCCCTGTTGGGCCATGTGAAAGAAGCCACCGGGAGTATGTCCCGCTCTGTGTTTCAGGGCAGCTCAGGCTGCAAACAAAGGAGGCTTCCAAAGGATGGCAGTGGACTGAGCATCCTGGGCGTAGGGCCGCACTTTAAGAAGACGGCGGGCCTCCCGCAGTGGGCTCTGGTCCGCCTTGCCCGGCAGGGACCCTGGCTGCTGGCTTCGGACAGGAGCCCTTGTGAGGCAAAGGGACGCATGGGGTCAGATGTGGCCCTGCGGCAGTGCTAGGGCGCCTTCGGCAGAGGGGGCCATGCAGGAGGAAGCCCCACATCTCCGAGTGGGTGAGGGAGCCCGACAGTGACTCCCCAAAGCCATCCATGTCCTAATCCTCGGACCTGTGAATGTATTACTTCACGTGGCAAAAGGGACTTTGCACGTGTGATTAAATTACACGCCTTGGGATGGGGAGACTGTTCTGGATTGTCAGGTGGCCCAATGTGATCACAGGGTCCTTGTAAGAGAGGGATGGTGGGTAGGCGGGGGGGCGGTCAGAGAGGATGTGCTGGAAGGTGTAGGGAAGTGTGCTCCCCAGGAGCTCCAGGAGGAACCAGCCCTGCTGACACCTGGATTTGGGTTTTATTCCAATACACACGGAGCTGTGGGAGGCATTTGAGCAGGTGAATGACATGATCTTACTTGCCTTTTGAAAGGAGAACTTGGATTCTGTGGGGAGAATAGAGGAGGGGTAAGAGCAGTGGGAAAAACCAGTGAAGAGGTTACATCTTGGTCCCACTTATGGGTGGTGCTGAGAGGAGTGGACAGAGTGCAGGTGTGTCTTGGAGGGAGAGCAGCCAAGACTCGCTCATGGAAGCGTGTTGAGTGGGAGGGAATGGAGGAATCCAGGATGACTCAGCTTCTTGGCTGAAGTAACCCTGTCGTCTTAGTAACATGCTTGTGTTAACTATAAAAGCTTTTCTTCTTCTTACCTTTAAAATCAAAAGAAGTCAGAACATTGGCCAAAAGTGTGGATTTCCCAAGTCCCAGATCGGATCAGCCCGTGCGGCAGTCCTCCCTGGATGCCTGGGCCCCGTGGGGCCGGGCACGCCTCCGGAGCCCTCGGATCCAGGGTCCAGTAAGGCTTGCTGGCCAGCCTGCAGTGGGCAGGGTCTGGTCCTGTTCCTCTGGAGCCATTTTCTGTTATCGCTGGAGGAGGGATTAGGTTTTGCAATTCATCAGCCACGTCAGGTAAATGATTAATTTGTGATGCTCCTGTCTGGTGCATGTGCTCCAGCCCAGAGGGAAAGGCCTAGCGCAGCAGTGTGAGGACCCAGGCCTGCAGGTGGACGCAGAACCTGCAGCTTGATCTCTCTCCGCACCTGCGACCTCAGGGACACATTTGGCCTTCAAGCCTTGGTGTCTGCATCTGTTAAGTGGGCCTTTGAGAGTCTAATGAGGTGAAGTGGGTAGACAAATTTTGTTACCAAAACAGTGCTGTACAGGTGGGTGACCTGATTCTCCTGCTCATCCCCTAGCTTCTCAGGGGTTGGGGCCCTGTCTTGTTCATCTATGCATCCCTAGATTCCTGGAATAGCACCTAGCATGGGGTGGGTGATGGTGCACAGGATGGACCCGATCCTAATTAGACCAGAGCAGGCTCACTGTAGGTCGCTCCGTAAGGCTTCATGAAGGAGGTGGTACCTGGCAAGTGGGATTTTGGATTTGGAGGTCATGGGCATCCTGGGAGCAGGGAAGAGTGCTGTATCGGACAGCACAGGTCTACACCAAGTCTGGTCTGGACCTCCACGTGTCCCTGTCTGGGGAAGGGACATTCCTGGGTAACCAAGTGTGTCCTGCCTTGAGAATTTCTATCTTGGGTTTTAAACAGAGAAAAGGGCCCGTAAGTGAATAGTAAGAGCCATCCCATTCCTGAAAGTAGCACATGCTGAAGTGTGCTATTTTAAAGTAGTATTTTTCTGAACATGTCAGTTACTTCTGGGGGCTGTACCTTCTTCAGTGCCAGCTAGAATGTCAGCCCCTTAGAGAAGCCTTCCTGGGCTGCCCATCCCTGTACCAGCCCTGTCCCTGTCCACCTGTTTTATTTTTTTCCAACACGCCTCAGGGCCTTATTTCCTACTTGGATCTGCTTACCTGGTGCCCCCCAGTCCTCCCACCCCAGGGCCTTCATCCGCACCAGGGAAGGGCCTTGTGGGTTTACTGTCTGCTGTATCCCCTGGACCCAGGATGCTGCCGGGCTCTCCCACATGTCCAGTAAGTATTTGGGATACAGGTGAATAGTGGGTGTGCACAGTGCATTTTCTGTGATGGGGGCCTGGAATGTCCTTAGAGGAGAAGAAGAGGATATAAGGAGGAAGGTGATGTGACAAGGAGGGAGGTTGGAAGGATGTGGCCACAATCCAGGGTTCCCAGGAGCCACCAGTAACTGGAAAAGCAAGTTAGGATCCCCGCTGGAGCCTTCAAAAGGAGTGCGGCCCTGCTCATCCATTGATTTTGGATGTCTGGCCTCCAGAGCTGTGGGAGAATAAGTGTGTGTCACTTTAAGCCCCCTGCTCCGCATGTGACTTTGTTCCAGCAGCCCAAGGAACCTAACATGAATGCCTCAGGGTTGGGGAGATGGGCCAGGTAAAGTTTCCTGGTGCCTGGTTTTGGCAGGGATCTTGGTCTCCCTGGCCTTTGGTGCCCAGTGAGAGATGCTTTTCTGGCCTCTGGGAGCTGAGGTCCTGTGCTGTGATTGCCTGTGGCTGAGGGTGTAGGTAAAGGCCTGTGGGGTCATGGGCCCCTCAGCTTCTGTGTGCTTCAGGCTTATCCCTGGAGGCCTGGCTGGCTGGCCTGAGTCCTCTGGAAGGACAGCGTCTCCCCTGCCTGTATACAGGGGGCTTCTGTGTGAAGTGCAGGGCTGGTGCCTGGTCCTCTGGGCCTCAGGCAGCTGCTCTGCCCCTCCCTGGGCTGGGTCTGGGGCTCCTCACTGCCAAGCCTAGAAAGGAGATCGGGGCTGATAGAGTGGCTGGAGGCTCCCCTCAATGGGAGGGTGGCCTGAGCTGCTACATCTGTTTACTTCAGTCCTCAGGCTGCAGCCCAGCCTGTGCGGTTGCAGCTCACCAAGCCAAAAAATTATAATTTTTAAGATTTACTTAACTGAAACTTAGGCTTATGAAATTTTCATTTCTGCCTTCCCATATCCACTGAGCTGCTGCTCCAGTCCAGGCTCGGCCCCAAACAGGCCATGCTCTCTGTGTTTTTTTTATTTTTATTTTATTTTTTGCTCTTTGTGTATTAAAAAAAAATTCTCTCTTAAGTATGAGCTATTTAAAACATACACAAAGGAGAAGGCAGGTAACCACTCCCTAAATGTTTCCACATTGGTTAAATTTGTTCCAGAGCTCACGTTGCTCTTCATTTGGCAAATGTTTGCTGAGTCCCTGCTGGGTGCCAAGCACTGTTCCAGGCCCTGGGGCACATCAGTGATCAGAGCAGATGAGGATGCTGTCCCTGTGAGTTTATGATCTAGCACAGGTGACAGATGGAGACCAGTAGACATAATAGTTATATTATGTGACATGATGACAAGGACCATGAGCAGAACAGAGCAGGTTAAGGAGTTCTAGAATTTGGGGTTGGATGGGGTAGGTCTTCCTGAGAAGGAGGCATGTGAGCCAAGATTAGAGAGGGTGAGGGATTTGACCATGCTGTTACCTTGGGAAGAATGCTGTAGGGAGAAAGAAAAGCCTGTGCAAAGGCCCTGGGGTAGGAGTGTGCTACACATGCAAGGGCCGGCAAAGAGGCCAGCCTGGCCAGGCCGACTGAGTGATAGGGACATGGGAGGATGTGGGGCATGGAGAGGCCACAGGGTGGAGGGGTTTGCAAGCCATTGTTCAGATGGCAATTTGATTAATTTTGTTTTCAAGAAATAAAATACACGTGATTCTGCATGTTTGAAAATTTACATAGAAAGGCCGCATCTTGCCTTTTTTCATTCGAGAGTCTGTTTTTGAGGTTCACCCAGGTGGACCTGAGCATTCATTTTGCCCGCAGGGGCATGAGTGGGAGCTTATCTTTGGCTGAGGACCTGCTGGACTATCTGTTCCTTCTCAAGATTCAGTGCGCCTTTTGTAGCCCTCTTGCATGTGCCTGGGAATTTCTCAAGGGCAGAGTTTCCAAACTGTGGGGTGTGATCCTAGAGTGGGGTGTGTGGAGACCAGCATTTAAAAAACAGAATGGCATCTGATAGAATACGGCAATTGTAAATAATCTCGGGGCACCTGCCAGAAAGGTAAGGGGTCCTTTGTGAAGCTTCTTGCTCACTCCACATGTGCAGGCGGTGGCCCTAGGCGTGGCCGGCAGCATCTGAAAGCCAGCACTCTGCCCTGGGCCAAACTGGACCACGGAGTCACCGAGGATGTGCTCACATCCTTGACCTGGTTAGGAACTGCCCCTCACTCTCCAGTGGGCTCATCCCAGCTGCACATGGGTGCGTCTCTGCTTCCCCTCACCTTCATCTGCACTTGGTTTTCTTAGGAGTCTTCATTTGTGCCCATCTTTTGGAAATACCTCATTTTAATCTGCAGTTTATCTTTTTAAAAAATATGGTAAGATTCACTTAACATAACTGTCACCATTTAAACCACTTACAAGCATATGATTTAGTGACATTGCAGTCCATACACAATGTCATGCAACTATTACCGTCTGGTTCCAGAACATCTTCGTGCCCCACAAAGCCTCCTCTTGGCTGCTGAGCAGTCAATGCCCTTCTTCCCTGAGGACACCAGGCTGCTTTCTGTCCCTGGATTTGGGTGCTCGGGACATGTCCAGCAATGGAAGCACCCAGTGTTTCCTTTCCTGTCTGCCTTCTTTTGCTCATCACGGTTACATTATATCTTAGAGGTGATAATAATATCTGTCCTTCCCCATTTTTCTTAAAACCCCAAGGAGTGTGGAGGTTATTTCATTGTAGTAAACATAGCCTGTATTGGGTTTTTTTTTTTTAATATATTGCCTCTATTGAGGTATATCTTATTGACAGTAAATGCACAAGCTTTTAATGTGTAGTTTGATGAGTTCGTTAACAAGTTTACTTGGAATAGCTCCAATCTGGAAGCAATTCAAATGTCCATCAACAGGTAAATGGATGAACTCACTAGGTGCTTTTATACAATGTAATACTAATCAGCAAAAAAAAGGGACGACTTGCAGAAACATCAGGTTGGATAAAAGAAGCCAGATACAAAACAGAAGGTGCTGAGAAGGATCCCAAGGCACCTTCTGAGGGCAGCAGAATGTTCTGGACCTCAGTTTATTTACCTACAATGACTTATATACAGCAACATTCAGGGCTGTTTCAAACTTTTACTGAGATATGATTTACATGGATCCTCACCCCCCCAACCCAGTTTTCAAAATTGTGGTAAAATGGATACAATATAAAATTTATCTAGCCATGTTTAAGCGTGCAGTCCAGAGGCATTAAGCATCCACGTTGTTTTGCAGCCTCCCTCAGCACCCACCTCCAGAGCTTTTTCATCTCTTAAAACCTCTGTTCTCACTCTCTTCAGACCACAACTCCCCCTCCTCTCTTCCCCAGCACCCACCCTCTGCTTTCTCTCTATGAATTTGACTCCTTTGGCCACCTCATATGAGTGGAATAATATGGTTTTATCTTTTTGTGCCTGGTATATTTCGCTCACCATGACATCCTCCAGGTTCATCCATGTTGTGGCATTTACCAGGACTGGTTCCTTGCTGTTGCGGAGTAACGTTCCATGGTTTGGATACGTGGCAGTTCGTGTATTGGTGGATGGATGTTTAGGTCGTTTTAAAATAGACTTTAAAAACACGTAATTGTTATTGATGGATATGTAGGTTCAGTCATATTTTCAGAGGCTTCCTAACTAGCCTTTGCACAGGCTGTGTCCCTACCAGGAACTTCTTTCCCTGGCAAAGTCCAACTCATTTTTCTAATACCCAGCTCACATGCTCCCTTTTCGAGGCAGCCTTCCCGACTGTCCAGGGATGGGCTTGGAGGGTCTGGTTGGATGAGAGGGATCACCATGGCCCTCTCTCCCAGTCTTTGTGTTCTGGGCAGTGATCTTTGGCCTTGTTGGGGGATGGAGGGCCTGCAAGGAGAGAATCAGCTGTGTTAGGCAAAGGCTGTGAGCTTGGCCAGCACTGTTATCTAATCAGCTGCCTGGTCCAGATGCCTCTGGTCTGGAGTGACCCAAAGAAAGCTATCTTGCCAATCAAAAGCAGTGCAAAGTCCATCCCCCACCTGAGGTGGGGGTGGCGCCGCAGACAGGGGACAAGGAAGGACATGGCTGACCTGCAGGCTCCTGGTTCTTCCAGAACCTGTTGTAAGCACTTTACCTCTACAACTTATTTAAGCTTCATACCAGCCCTATGCAGTGGATGCTATATTATGCTCATTTTATGGATAAGGAAACTTGGTACAGAGAGGATCAGCGATTACCCGCTGTCTCCCAGCCAGAAGGCAGAGCTAGGTCATCACAGATGCCCTGTGAGCCCGTGCCCAGTGAGTGGGCTGGAGCCGCAGAGCCCAGAGCCCCTTCTCCTGGAAGGAGAGAGAGACGCGGTTTTATCTGGTGACTCTTTGGTGTGACGCTGATTTATGCCTGAAGCGGGGTGAGCAGGCCAGTGGATGAGGAGGGCACCAGAGGATTCCAGGATTCTGAAGGCTTCTTTCTTGGGACCCGGCTGCCTTTGCTAAGGAACAGAGCTAGGGGAGGGAGGTTGGAACCAGACCTTTTTTTTTAAGCCACTTTATTGAAGTATAATTGGCATAAAAAAACCCTGTGCATATTTAATGTTTACAACATGATATAAGGCGCACACCCATTGGACCATCACCCCAAGCTGTGCCATAAACAGGAGTTTCCTCTCACACTTCTAACTTGTGATTGTGATTATTATATTTCTAGTTACGCAAGATAAATAAGCCCAGAGATCTACCAAACTGCATTGTGTCTACAGCTAAAGATACTACATTGCATAGTTGACTATTGGCTGAGAGGCTAGATGTTATGTTGTATTTTCATCACACACAAAGACGGAATCTGAGGTTGATGGTTCGTGTTCTGGCGGAGTGCCCAGCGGAAGGCAAGCCCGGTGGGAACCCCAAGTCGCTCGCCCTCCATACCTTGTGTGTGTGTGAGTGGATGGCGGAGGGGGCGTGACGGGACTGGTTCCCTCTGTGGCTCCTCCCTGGGGGCCTGTCTTGGTTGAAGATGTGAGGTGGTGACCCCCAGATGGTCCCCAGCAGCCTTCAGACTGAGGTCTGAATTCCACCCATCAAGCCTGTGCCGAGGGGTGCTGGGGGTCGCCTCTGTTGCTGGACCTGCTGTGGGGCCTGGGGAGAGCCTCAGGGAGGTGACCCCGGCAGACAGCTGGGGGGAGTGCTCGCGTAGGCGCATAAAGGGGCAGCTCCATGGCTGCTGTGGCCTGGAGGTGTGGGACTGTGTTTGATCTTAAAAAATGAATTGTTGATACTGAAACAATCAGGAGATTCCATGGAAAGATCTGGATTTCTTGCGGCTCATGAAACAGGGGAGGGTCTGGAAAAGGTGAGCCCTCGGGACCCCAGGGCCCCAGCAGCTTCGGCCTTTGGCTGGGGAGCGACCCTGTAGTTCCCGTCTGCCCCCCAGCCGGAGCTCACCTGAGTTGCCCTCTCAGCTCCCACATGCCTTGTTTGTGTCAGGACTGAGCAGGGGACAGGTCTTCCCCTCCCACAGCTGGTAGGCAGGGACCACACTTCCATCACTTGCCTGCTTCTCTGCCAGTCCCAGGGATGTGGCTCATTACCCTCTGCCCCTGCATAGCCAGGGGCTGAACACGCTGCCCACTCACTTGCCCCTCCTGGCCACAAACTTGGGAAGGAGTACTTGGGGTGGCCCCTCCTGGGCTTAGGGCCGTTTCCTCTCCCTGAAGAGCTCACCAGTGATGGATCACTGTGCACCCTGCGTGGAAGCAGGAGCCTGCTGGCGAAAAGTCAGGGTGGGCGGGGGGCCTGGGAATACAGCTGTGGAGGCTTCTCACTCCCTTATGTCTCCATCCAGAGTGACAGCGGAACCGCTCACCAAAATCCTAATAGTGGCTGCCCCGAAGGGCCGCCATGTGCTCTGGTCATTGAAGCACATGAAAGACATCACAGCATGAATAGGTTACCTGTTGACTTAATTGTGTTTGCTCCAGGGCAGCGCGTGTGAGGACTTTCCACTGCCTCCTGTCCTTGCTGTGCCTGTGGGTCTGGAAGTGCAGGCCAGATCCAGGCAGCCATTCTGCAGCCTGGTGCTGGGGCCTGTCGTCCTTCTCACAGTCATGCTTCTCTTTTCCCCACAGAATGTGCGCATCAACCCTAGGAGCCTGTCCTTCAACATGTGGAAAGAGATCCCTGTACCCTTCTACCTCTCTGTCTACTTCTTCCACGTGGTCAACCCCAACGAGATTATCCAGGGTGGGAAGCCACAGGTGCAGGAGCGTGGGCCCTATGTGTACAGGTGAGGACAGAGGGGCCAGACCGGCACTACCAAGTGGATGGCCCTTGCAGGATTATGGTTATCACTCCATTGTACAGATAAAGAAACTGAGGCTCCCAACGGGGGAGTAGCTTGTTCAAGGTCAATCGGCTTCTCCTGATCCGCACCTGGTATGCAGCAAGCACTCAGTATAAACGCTAATAGTTAACATTGTTACCACGGCCTCTTTGATCATGTTCTTTGGGAGTATGTAGCAATGGCCGGAGCAGTTTTCCAAGCATCTGATTCCCAGAATCTGACTATTCCGCTCTTCTGGGACAAGCACTTCACAACACCGTGATCATGACACTGCGATCCCGGCTAAGCTCACCTGAGAAGGGCTTCTGTGTCGGAGCCCAGCCTGGTTTGCCAAAGTTCATATTTGTTCCTTCATTCCATAAGCATTTATTGAGTGCCTCCTATGTGCCAGGCACTGTGCCAGCTCACTGTTAAAGGCAGACTAAAGCCTCTGCCTCTCAGAGCTGAAATCCCAAGGGGGAGAGTGAACAAGTGGACGAATAAGGTGAAGTCAGGTGGCCTAAGTGTGGTGGGAACAGAGGTAAAGGGGTGGAAAGTGCTGGTGGGGCTGGTCTCACTGGAGGGTCAGGGAGGACCCCTGCAAAAGGATGCTCACCTAGACCTGTATGGAGAGAAAGATCTTGGGGAAGAGGTTCCTGGGCAGAGGGAGCAGCAAGTGCAAAGGCCCTGAGGTGGCAGCAGCCTGGCCCAGGAGAAGAAGCGTGTGTGGCTGGATGAGGGGATATGAGCGGAGTATAGGGTGGGGTTGGCTGGTGAGGAACCCCGAGGCTGTACAAGAAGCTTGATTCTATCCTGTATGCAACGGAAGTGTGTGGGCCAGCGACTGACATGGTCTGATTTCCACCTCTCAAAGATTCTCCTGGGTACTTTATGGAGAATAGATTGCAGAGCAATAGATAATATCAATAACGGCAGTTGACACCCACAGTGTTCTGCATGTTGGGCAACTGAATTGCTTGATGTGCATTAACTCATGTTAATTCTCCCAATAGCACTGTGAAATAGGCTTGTTGTTACTTCCACTTCATAGATGGGGAAACTGAGGCCCAGGTAGTAAGTGATGGAGACAGGATTCGAGCCTCAGCCCTCTGTGTCCAGAGCGCATGTGTCCAACCACTGTGCTCACTGCCTCCCCTAGGAAAGCAGGGAGCCATGGGAGGAGGCTGATGAGGCACGGCAACAGCTCAGCCAGGTTGGGGGGAGGCGTGTTGGGATTTGGGGTACTCTTTGGGAAGCTCTGATGAGCCTGACAGGCACTGGCCCCATGCCCTGCGGCGGGCAGGTGGCAGCAGGACAGACCTGGGGAAGGCTGCTGAGGCTGCATGGCGCCCAGGCAGGTGCTGCATCCCCAGGCAGCTGGGGCCTGCTGACCTACTGGCCTCCTCTCCATAGGGAGTTCAGACACAAGAGGAACATTACCTTCAATGACAACGACACGGTGTCCTTCCGTGAGTACCGCAGCTTCCAGTTCCAGCCCGACAGGTCCTCCGGCTTGGAGAGCGACTATATCGTCATGCCCAACATCCTGGTCCTGGTGAGGCTGCCCTGCGCTCGTGCCCCTCACACCTGCCCCTGCCCTTGAGCCCGAGGGGCTTGGGTCTCTCTTCCTGCCTGCCCTTGGCACTGGGCAGGACCACAAGGGGGCCCCTGTAGCTCCCGGGCCAGACTGTCAGCCCAGTTTCCCGGGTGTGCCCACCTGTCTCTGGTTTGGTGGCACTGGCCAAGGTTATTGTCTTTCCCTTTTCAATCTACAAATCGAAGATCTCCAAAGGAGGTACTAGTGGGGGATGCAGTGGGGCATCCCCAGGCCACAGCACCATCCATTGGAGGGAGGTTGTGGGCAGGGCCTCTGCTCTCTGCAGTTGAGAGTTAGAGTGGCAGCTGGATTTATTGACAGCGTGCCACGTCTGCTGGGTTCCCAAGCCCACCCCCAAGCCTGCTGACTCACTAGGACCCAGCACATGGTCCACTGTGGGCTCTGCTGATTTACAGTAGAGGGATACAGAACCAAATCAGCAAAGGGAAAGGCCCAGGGGGTGGGAACCAGGCTTCAGCTTCCAGAACCCTTCCAAGGGGAGTCACACAGGACTCGCTAATTCTTCCAGCGACAAGTTGTGACAGTACATATGAAGTGCCATCTACTAGCGGGGCCCATTAGACACTCAGCACTCAGGGTGTTCCTGGGGCTGCTCACATAGGCACCCTCTGCCTGGCACCTGCCAAAATCCAGACCCCTTGAAGGAAAACAGGGTGTCAGCATAAACCACATTGTTTGTACCAACAGTCCAGGCTCAACAAGACTGTCTTATCAGTCAGGGAGTGGTGGGAAGCCCCCAGAAGTCCAAGTTCCCAGGCGCTAGGCTAGAGCCCACCTTGCCAGCAGGCCTTTCTAGAGAGAGCAGCCTCAGGACTGTGGTGTTAACTTCTTGCTAAAACTACATGTTAGAATTTAGTGTTTGGGGGCTTGCCATGTATTACCTTGCTGACTTGTCAGCAGTCCTATGATCACTAGGTACTAGTATTTTCTCCATTTCTAGAGGAGGGCAACCAAAGAACAGAGTTAAGTGATTTATCCACAGTCGCTCAGCTCGCAAGTAGCAGATTTGGGTTTTGAACCTAGAGAGTTTGGGTTTTGATTCTGCCTTCTGTTGTACTGAGCCCTCCATTCATTCCTCTGTCTACCTGGCAATGGCCATCGGGCATTTGCTCTGAGCCTGGCCCTAGGCTGGGCCCGGGATCAAAGGTAAACTCACCTGGTGGCTCCATTGGATGGACAGGATGGAGGAAGCTCAGATAACTGCATCCCGAAGCCTTGCAGCTGCCTCTCTCAGAGTTGGAAACACATGTTTTGGCTGTGAAGCCACATTCCCCCACTGACTGCATTGACAAAGACTGCATGGAATGCCCAGGGTTTATGGGCACGTGTGGAAACAGACATTTTCAGAGACTGTCTTTGGGAACGGAACTGGTATGATCTGTTGGAAGGTAGTGGCTTTAAATATAAATTGTACATGCCTTTGACCTCAGAAATTTCATGTGTAGGAATTTGTCCTCTTGATAGAATAACACATGTGAACAAAGATGTTTGTGTTCAAGGATATTCATTTCAACAGCCTTGTTAGAGCAAATGTCTTTAAACAGTCTAAATGTGCATCGTGTGGAAATACGTTGTGATAGTGTACTGTGGCCAGGCAAGGGCCTAGTATACAGCCAGCAAAGGGGGCAGGGAGTGGCACGGAGCCGTCCCTAAGGTATGTCTCAGTGGGGGAAAAGGAAGGTGCAGAACAAAGCATGGTGCTACTAATTATTCATAAAGGAGAAAGACTTGTGTGTACACACCCACTTACATGCAAGTACTTTTATGTGCCTTTATGAAGATGGGCATACTTTTTCTGTAAATAGCCAGATTGTAAATATTGTAGGCTTTGAAGGCCATACAATCTCCATTGCATCTATCAACCTGGGCATTATAACACAAAAACACCTAAAGACAACATAAACGAGTGGGTGTGGCTATATGTCAATAAAACTTCATTTTATGGACACTGAAATATGAGTTTCATATAACCTTCATGTTTTTTTAATATTTGTCTTCTTTTTTTTTTTCCCAACCATAAATGTAGAAAGACTCTCAGACTGTACACAAATAGTTTGCTGACCTCTGGTGTGGAGTGTCTCTGGGGAAAAACCCAAGAACCCATAGTAGTTGGTGGCCGTGGGGGAAGAGAATGGGAAGGAAGAATAGTCAGGCATTGGAGATGGACTTTTATGATTTTTGAAAACCATGTGTTTATAGCCTTTAAAAAATTGTTATATGTTAAGAAGACCCTGGTGAGTTCCAATGGAACCAGATCTCTATAGCCCATGTTTTAGGAGATGCTGGCTGTGTTCACTTTTCTATAGGTAGAGGTTGACTTTTTAGATTGCCTTAAAAAAATTAACCAAGTGCCAAGACAGTATCTTCTTGCTCTGACAACACAGCTGAAATGAATATCCTTGAGTACAAACATCTTTGTTCATGTGTGTTATTCTATCAAGAGAACAAATTCTTACAAATGAAATTTCTGAGGTTAAAGGCATGTACAATTTATATTTAAGGTTACCACCTTCTGACAGCTCATACCAGTTCCATTCCCAAAGACAGTCTTTGAAAATAAATTCACCTATTTTCTAAGACCCAGATGTTGGGTAGAACAGATGTTTGAGGCTTTTAGTGTTTTGGAGGGAGACGATAAGTAGAGTTGAATCTATATTAAGACTCTCTTTGTTACAAGGTGACAGTAAAAGGTGCTGCAAACTGGCATAAAACAGGGAATTTATGGGCTCATGTTACTGAAAGGGCATCTAATTTCAGGTATGGCTTGATCTAGGGTGCTGACAGCCTTGCCCTGATCTGTGTTAGTTCCACGCTCTGGCAGACTTGCCCCTCACATTGTCTATAGCCTTGCACACTCCAGGTTCATGGACAGTAGCAGCTCCCCCCATCTCCACAGCCCCAGTGGAATGTCTCCTTGTGGTTTGTTGGCTCTGATTGGGCCATATACACATTCTCAAACCAGTAAGTATAGCCAGAGGGAGAAAGGTTTCTGACTGGTTGTGCCTGAGCCATGTGCCCGCCTCTGTGACTGAAGGTGGAGTTAACCTACCCTGAATCCATGAGCACAGGTGGTCCTGTTACTGAAGGATCAGGGAATGGTTCTGGTTGCCCCCAGATGCCCCATAAGTCCACTGCCGAGGTCATCCCAGGTCTTAACATTTCTCTAGATGGATTCTGCCTTGAGGCCTGGCTTAAAGTCCAAGGGGATGGGCTGGCCTCTAACCTGTGGTGTCTTTGCCCTACAGAGTGCAGCAATGATGATGGAAGATAGGCCCATGAGCCTGAAGCTGATCATGACGTTGGCATTCAGCACCCTTGGTGAGCGCGCCTTCATGAACCGCACCGTCCGCGAGATCATGTGGGGCTACGATGATCCACTTGTGCACCTCATCAATAAGTACTTCCCAAACACATTCCCTTTCAAGGGCAAGTTCGGGTTATTTGCCGAGGTAAGTGTGGCCCACTAAGAAATTCAGCACCTTGTCTTGTCCTTCTCTGACACAGGAAACTGGCTCCAGCTTGTTTGAGCTGGCTGGGGACCCAGGGACTGTGTGTTGTAAGTGGCAGATAACTTAACTCAAACTGGATTAAGCAAAATAGAGAACTTAATGGCTCATATAACTGAAAACTCTAGCAATAGATTCAGGTGCAGCTTGATCCAGGCTCAAATGATGTGATTGAGGTGGAGCTTAGACAATTGGAGGCTGTGGCTAAAAAAAGGGGAAATGGCTTCTGGAAAGGCAGTCTATAATATCAATTATAGCATTGCTCTAAGCTGCTTGCTTTTGCCCGGGCAACCTGGGAGGATCAGTGATTAGGTTCCTTGGCCATGATCCGATGTAGAGTCTGATCCATGAACTTGGCTCCCTCAACCATAGGTTTTTTTTTTATTAAGGTATTATTGATATACACTCTTATGAAGGTTTCACACACAAAAAAAATGTGGTTACTACATTTACCCATATTATCAAGTCCCCACCCATACCCCAATGCAGTCACTGTCCATCAGGATAGTAAGATGCCACAGATTCACTATTTGCCTTCTCTGTGCTACACTGTTTTCCCTGTGATCCCCCACACCATGTGTACTAAACAAAATACACCTCAATCCCCTTCTCCCACCCGCTCTCCCACACCCTTCCCCTTTGGTAACCACTAGTTCCTTCTTGGAGTCTGAGTCTGCTGCTATTTTGTTCCTTCAGTTTTGCTTTGTTGTTATACTCCACAAATGAGGGAAATCATTTGGCACTTGTCTTTCTTCGCCTGGCTTATTTCACTGAGCATAATATCCTCCAGCTTCATCCATATTGTTGAAAATGGTAGGATTTGTTTCTTTCTTATGGTTGAATAGTATTCCATTGTGTATATGTACCACCTCTTCTTTATCCATTCATCTACTGATGGACACTTAGGTTGCTTCCATATCTTGGCTATTGTAAAAAGCGCTGCAATAAACGTAGGGGTGCATATGTCTTTTTGAGTCTGAGAAGTTGTATTCTTTGGGTAAATTCCAAGGAGTGGGATTCCCGGGTCAAATGGTATTTGTATTTTTAGTTTTTTGAGGAACCTCCATATTGCTTTCCACAATGGTTGAATGAGCTTACATTCCCACCAGCAGTGTAGGAGGGTTCCCCTTTTCTCCACATCCTCGCCAGCATTTGTTGTTCTTAGTCTTTTGGATGCTGGCCATCCTTACTGGTGTGAGGTAATATCTCATTGTGGTTTTAATTTGCATTTCCCTGATGATTAGTGATGTGGAGCATCTTTTCATGTCTGTTGGCCATCTGAATTTCTTCTTTGGAGAACTGTCTCTTCATATCCTTTGCCCATTTTTTAATAGGGTTCTTTGCTTTTTGGGTGTTGAGGTGTGTAAGTTCCTTATATATTTGGATGTTAACCCCTTGTCGGATATGTCATTTACAAATATATTCTCCCGTACTGTAGGATGCCTTTTTGTTCTGTTGATGGTGTCCTTTGATGTACATAACTTTTTAGTTTGATGTAGTCCCATCAGTTCATTTTTGCTTTTGTTTCCTGTGCTCTAGGAGATGCGTTCAGGAAGAAGTTGTTCATGCTTGTATTCAGGAGATTTTTGCCTATGTTGTCTTCTAAGAGTATGGTATCATGACTTACATTCAGGTCTTTGATCCGTTTCGAGTTTAATTTTGTGTATGGGGTTAAGCAATAATCCAGTTTCATTCTCTTGCATGTAGCTGTCCAGTTTTGCCAACACCACCAGCTGTTGAAGAGGCTGTCATTTCCCCATTGTATGTCCATGGCTCCTTTATCATATATTAATTGCCCATATATGGTTGGGTTTATATCAGGGCTCTCTAGTCTGTTCCATTGGTCTGTGGGTCTGTTCCTGTGCCAGTACCAAATTGTCTTGAGTACTGCGGCTTTGCAGTAGAGCTTGAAGTTGGGGAGCATAATCCCCCCAGCTTTATTCTTCCTTCTCAGGATTGCTTTGGCTATTCGGGGTCTTTTGTGGTTCCATATGAATTTTAGAATGATTTTCTCTATTTCATTGAAGAATGCTGTTGGTATTTTGATAGGAATTGCATTGTATCTGTAGATTGCTTTAGGCAGGATGGCCATTTTGACAATATTAATTCTTCCTATGCATGAGCACAGGATGTGTTTCCATTTATTGGTATCTTCTTTAATTTCTCTCATGAATGTCTTGTAGTTTTCAGAGTATAGGTCTTTCACTTCCTTGGTTAGGTTTATTCTTAGGTATTTTGTTCTTTCTGATGCAACTGTGAATGGAATTGTTTTCCTGATTTCTCTCTCTGCTAGTTCATTGTTAGTGTATAGGAATGCCACAGATTTCTGCATATTAATTTTGTATCCCGCAACTTTGCTGAATTCAGATATTAGATCTAGTAGTTTTGGAGTGGATTCTTTAGGGTTTTTTGTGTACAATATTATGTCATCTGCACACAGGGACAGTTTAACTTCTTCCTTGCCAATCTGGATGCCTTTTATTTCTTTGTGTTGTCTGATTGCCATGGCTAGGACCTCCAGTACTATGTTGAATAGAAGTGGGGAGAGTGGGCATCCTTGTCTTGTTCCCGATCTTAAAGGAAAAGCTTTCAGCTTCTCTCTGTTAAGTACAATGTTGGCTGTGGTTTTGTCATATATGGCCTTTATTATGTTGAGGTACTTTCCCTCTATACCCATTTTGTTGAGAGTTTTTATCATGAATGGATGTTGAATTTTGTCAAATGCTTTTCCAGCATCTATGGAGATGATGATGTGGTTTTTGTCTTTCTTTTTGTTGATGTGGTGGATGATGTTGATGGATTTTTGAATGTTGTACCATCCTTGCATCCCTGGATTAAATCCTACTTGACCATGATGGATGATCTTTTAGATGTATTTTTGAATTCAGTTTGCTAATATTTTGTTGAGTATTTTTGCATCTATGTTCATCAGGGATATTGGTCTGTAATTTTATTTTTTTGTGGTGTCTTTGCCCGGTTTTGGTATTAGAGTGATGCTGGCCTCATAGAATGAGTTTGGAAGTATTCCTTCTTCTACTCTTTGGAAAACTTTAAGGAGAATGGGTATTAGGTCTTCACTAAATGTTTGATAAAATTCAGCAGTGAAGTCCTCTGGTCCAGGCATTTTGTTCTTAGGTAGGTTTTTGATTACCAGTTCAATTTCATTGCTGGTAATTGGTCTGCTCAGATTTTCTGTTTCTTTCTGGGTCAGCCTTGGAAGGTTGTATTTTTCTAGAAAGTTGTCCATTTCATCTAGGTTATCCAGTTTTCTAGTATATAGTTTTTCATAGTATTCTCTCCTAATTCTTTGTATTTCTGTGGTGTCCGTAGTGATTTTTCCTTTCTCATTTCTGATTCTGTTTATGTGAGTAGACTCTCTTTTTTTCTTGATAAGTCTGGCTAGGGGTTTATCTGTTCTGTTTATTTTCTCAAAGAACCAGCTCTTGCTTTCATTGATTCTTTCTATTGTTTTATTCTTTTCTATTTTATTTATTTCTGCTCTAATCTTTATTGTCCCTCCTTCTACTGACTTTTGGCCTCATTTGTTCTTCTTTTTCTAGTTTCATTAATTGTGAGTTTAGACTGCTCATATGGGATTTTTCTTCTTTCCTGAGGTAGGCCTGTACTGCAATATACTTTCCTCTTAGCATTGCATTCGCTGCATCCCACAGATTTTTCGGTGTTGAATTATTGTTGTCATTTGTCTCCATATATTGCTTGATCACTGTTTTTATTTGGTCATTGATCCATCGGTTATTTAGGAGCATGTTGTGAAGCCTCCATGTGTTTGAGGGATTTTTCATTTTCTTTGCATAATTTATTTCTAATTTCATACCTTTGTGGTCTGAGAAACTGGTTGGTACAATTTCAATCTTTTTGAATTTACCAAGACTCTTTTTGTGGCCTAGTATATGATCTATTCTTGAAAATGTTCTATGTGCACTTGAGAAGAATATGTATTCTGCTGCTTTTGGGTGTAGACTTCTGTAGATGTCTGTTAGGTCCATCTGTTGTATTGTGTTGTTTAGTGCCTCTGTCTTCTTATTTTCTGTCTGGTTGATCTGTCCTTCAGAGTGAGTGGAGTGTTGAAGTCTCCTAGAATGAATGCATTGCATTCTGTTTCTCCTTTTAATTCTGTTAGTTTTTGTTTTACATATGTAGGTACTCCTGTGTTAGGCGCACAGATATTTATAATGGTTATATCTTCTTGTTAGATTGACCCTTTTATCATTATGTAATGTCCTTCTTTGTCTCTTGTGACTTTATTTGTTTTGATGTTTATTTTGTCTGATACAAGTACTGCAACTCCTGCTTTCTTCTCCCTATTAGTTGCATGAAATATCTTTTCCCATCTCTTCACTTTTAGTTTGTGTATGTCTTTGGGGTTTTTTTTTTAATTTATTTTATTATCATTAATCTACAATTACATGTGCAATATTACAGTTATTAAACTACCCCATCATCAGGTCCCCCCCACCAACCCCATTACAGTCACTGTCCATCAGCGTAGTGAGATGCTATAGAATCACTACTTGTCTTCTCTGAGTTGTACTGCCCTCCCCGTGCCCCCCCTAACATTATATCTGCTAATTGTAATGCCCCTTTTTCCCTCTTATCCCTCCCTTCCCGCCCATTTTCCCCAGTCCCTTTCCCTTTGGTAACTATTAGTTCGTTCTTGGGTTCTGTGAGTCTGCTGCTGTTTTGTTCCTTCAGTTTTTTTCTTTGTTCTTATACTCCACATATGAGTGAAATCATTTGATACTTGTCTTTTTGGCTTGGCTTATTTCACTGAGCATAATACCCTCTAGCTCCATCCATGTTGTTGCAAATGGTAGGATTTGTTTTCTTCTTATGGCTGAATAATATTCCATTGTGTATATGTACCACCTCTTCTTTATCCATTCATCTACTGATGGACACTTAGGTTGCTTCCATTTCTTGGCTATTGTAAATAGTGCTGCAATAAACATAGGGGCGCATCTGTCCTTTTCAAATTGGGCTGCTGCATTCTTAGGGTAAATTCCTAGGAGTGGAATTCCTGGGTCAAATGGTATTTCTATTTTGAGTTTTTTGAGGAACCTCCATACTGCTTTCCACAATGGTTGAACTAATTTGCAGTCCCACCAGCAGTGTAGGAGGGTTCCCTTTTCTCCACATCCTCGCCAACATTTGTTGTTGTTTGTGTTTTGATGTTGGCCATCCTCACTGGTGTGAGGTGATATCTCATTGTGGTTTTAATCTGCATTTCTCTGATGATTAGCGATGTGGAGCATCTTTTTCATGTGCCTGTTGGCCATCTGAATTTCTTCTTTAGAGAAGTGTCTATTCATGTCCTCTGCCCATTTTTTAATTGGATTATTTGCTTTCTGTTTGTTAAGGTGCATGAGTTCTTTATATATTTTGGATGTCAACCCGTTATCAGATACGTTTTTTATGAATATATTCTCCCATACTGTAGGATGTCTTTTTGTTCTACTGATGGTGTCCTTTGCTGTACAGAAGCTTTTCAGCTTGATATAGTCCCACTGGTTCATTTTTGCTTTTGTTTCCCTTGCCCGGGGAGATATGTTCATGAAGAAGTTGCTCATGTTTATGTACAAGAGATTTTTGCCTATGTTTTTCTCTAAGAGTTTTATGGTTTCATGACTTACATTCAGGTCTTTGATCCACCTTGAGTTTACCTTTGTGTATGGGGTTAGACAGTAGTCCAGTTTCATTCTCTTACATGTAGCTGTCCAGTTTTTCCAACACCAGTTGCTGAAGAGGCTGTCATCTCC
>JAVSCE010005738.1:0-59567 GCA_032199065.1 Smutsia gigantea | reverse complement strand
TCAACACACCACTCACTCCAAAGGACAGATCAGACAGAAAATATGTAAGGACACAGAGACAGTGAACAACACACTAGAACTGATGCACCTAACAAATATCTACAGAACTCTATACCAAAAAGCAGCAGAATATGCATTCTTCTCAATAGCACTAGAACATTTTCCAGAATAGACCACATACTGGGCCCCAAAAAGAGCCTCAGCAAATACGAAAAGACTGAAATTGTACCAACCAACTTCTCTGAACACAAAGGTATAAAACTAAAAATAAATTGTACAAAGAAAACAAAAAGGCTTACAAACACATGGAAGCTTAACAACATACTCCTAAATAAGCAGTGGATCAATGACCAAATTAAACAGACATCAAGCAATATATGGAGACAAATGAAATCAACAGCACAAAGCCCCAACTACTGTGGGATGCAGCAAAAGCAGTTCTAAGAGGAAAGTGTATTACAATCCAGGCCTATTTAAAGAAGGAAGAACAATCCCAAATGAATAGTCTAAAGTCACAATTATTGAAATTGGAAAAAGAAGAACAAATGAGGCCCAAAGTCACCAGAAGGATGGATGTAATAAAGATTAGAGAAGAAATAAATAAAATTGAGAAGAATAAAACAATAGAAAAAATCAGTGAAACTAAGAGCTGGTTCTTTGAAAAAATAAACAAAATAGATAAACCTCTAGCCAAACTTATTAAGAGAAAAAGAGAATCTACACACATAAACAGAATCATAAATGAGAAAGGAAAAATCAGGATGGGCACACAGAAATACAAAGAATTATTAAAGAATACTATGAAAATCTACACTCTAATGAAATGGATAACCTAGAAGAAATGGACAAGTTTCTAGGAAAATGCAACCTTCCAGGACTGACCCAGGAAGAAACAGAAAATCTAAACAGACCAAGTACCAGCAACAAAATTGAACTGGTAATCAAAAAACTACCCAAGAACAAAATTCCCAGACCAGACAGATTCCCTGGTGAATTTTATCAGACATTTAGAGAAGACATAATATCTATTCTCCTTAAAGTTTTCCAAATATAGAAGAGGAGGGAATACTTCCACACTCATTCTGTGAAGCCAACATCACTCTAATACCAAAACTAGGCAAAGACACCACAAAAAAACAAAACTATACAGCAATATCCCTGATGAACATATATGCAAAAATAATCAACAAAATGTTATCAAATGGAATTCAAAAATACATCAAGAGGATCATGGACCATGATCAAATGGGATACATCTCAAGGATGCAAGTATGGTACAACATTAGAAAATCCATCAATGTCATCCACCACATCAACAAAAAGAAGAACAAATCTACATGATCATCTCCATAGATGGTGAAAAAGTATTTGAGAAAATTCAACATTCATTCATAATAAAAACTCTCAACAAAATGCTTATAGAGGGCTAGTACCTTAACATAATAAAGGCCATATATGACAAACCCAGAGACAACATCATACTTAACAGCAAGAAGCTGAAAGCTTTTCCTCTAAGACCAGGAACAAGACAAGGATACCCACTCTCCCTACTTTTATTCAACATAGTACTGGAAGCCCTAGACACAGTAATCAGACAACATAGAGAAATAAGAGGTATCCAGATTGGTAAGCAAAAATTAATCTGTCACTGTATACAGATGACATGATATTGTACATAAGAAACCCTAAAGAATCCACCCCAAAACTACTAGAACTAATATCTGAATTCTTCAAATTTGCAGGATATAAAATCAATACACAGAAATCTGTTGTATTCCTATATACTAATGATGAACTAGCAGAAAGAAAAATCAGGAAAACAATTCCATTCAAAATTGCATCAAAAAGAATAAAATACCCAGGAATAAGCTTAACCAAGGAGGTGAAAGACCTATACCCTGAAAACTACAAGACAGTCATGAGACAAATTAAACATCAGTAACTGGAAATACATCTTGTACTCATGGATTGGAGCAATTAATATTGTCAAAATGGCTGTCCTGCTGAAAGCAATCTACAGATTCAGTGCAATCCCTATCAATATACCAACAGCATTCTTCAACGAACTAGAACAAATAGATCTAAAATTCATATGGAACCACAAAAGTCCCTGAATATCCAAAGCAATCCTGAGAAGGAAGAATAAAGCTGGAGGGATTACACTCTCTAAATTCAAGCTCTACTTCAAAACCACAGTAATCAAGACAATTTGGTACTGCTACAAGAACAGACCGAGAGACCAGTGGAACAGAACAGAGAATCCAGATATTAACCCAAGCATATATGGTCAAGTAACATATGATAAAGGAGCATTGGATATACAACTGGGAAATTACAGCCTATTCAACAATTAGTGTTGGCAAAACTCGACAGCTACATATCAGAGAATGAAATTAGATTATTGTCTAACCCCTTACACAAAAGTATAATCAAAATGGATCAAAGACCTGAATATAAGTCATGAAATCATAAGACTCTTAGAAAAAAACATAGGCAAAAATCTGTTGGACATAAACATGCACAACTTCTTCATGAACATATTTGCCGGGCAAGGAAATAAAAGCAAAAATGAAAAAGTGGGACTATATCAAACTAAAAAGCTTCTGTACAGCAAAGGCCACCATCAGTAAAACGAAAAGGCATCCGACAGTATGGGAAAATATATTCATAAATGATATATCCGATAAGGGGTTGACATCCAAAATATATAAAGACATCCAAAATATATAAAGACTTCATAATTCAAATGGCCAACAGGCACATGAAAAGATGCTCCACATTGCTAATCATCAGAGAAATGGAAATTAAAACCACAATGAGATATCGCCTCACACCAGTTAGGATGGCTACCATCCAAAAGACAACAAGAAATTTTGGAGAGGATGTGGAGAAAGAGGAACTCTCCTACACTGCTACTGGGAATGTAAATTAGTTCAACCATTGTGGAAAGCAGTATGGAGGTTCTTCAAAAGACTCAAAATAGAAATACCATTTGACCCAGGAATTCCACTCCTAGGAATTTACCCTAAGAATGCAGGAGCCCAGTTTGAAAAAGACAGATGCACCCCTTTGTTTATCGCAGCACTATTGACAACAGCCAAGAAATGGAAGGAACGTAAGTGTCCATCAGTAGATGAATGGATAAAGAAGAGGTGGTACATATACACAATGGAATATTATTACCCATAAGAAGAAAATAAATCTTACCATCTGCAACAGAATGGATGGAGCTAGAGGGTATTATGCTCTGAAATAATCCAGGCAGAGAAAGACAAGTATCAAATGATTTCACTCATCTGTGGAGTATAAGAACAAAGAAAAAACTGAAGGAGCAAAACAGCAGCAGACTCACAGAACCCAAGAATGGACTAACATTTACCAGAAGGAAAAGGACTGGGTGGGAAGGGAGGATAAGGGGGAAAAATGGGCATTATGATTAGCACACATAATGTGTGGGGTGTGAGCATGGGGAAGATAGTATAACACAGAGAAGACAAGTAGTGATTCTATAGCATCTTACTACACTTGATTGACAGTGACTCTAATGGGGTGTGTGGTAGGACTTGATAATGGGGGGAAGTCTAGTAACCATAATGTTGCTCATGTAATTGTACATTAATGATACCAAGATATAATAAAAAGACAAGAAAAATGAAGAAACATCAGAGGGATATCTCTAAGTTGAAAAGAAAATACACTAATTAATAAAGAAATCATAATAATGTAATAATCTCCAAAGGGATAAATATATGGTAAAAATAGTGGATCAATCACTTATAAAGCAGTTATGTATGTTAAAAGACAAAATTAGTAAAATTAACAAATTAAAATTATTAGCTAAGGGCTGCATACAATAAAAAGATAAAATATGTCATCAAAAATATAAGATGTTGGGGGAGAGGAAAATGTAAAGTTTTGAAATATGTTCAAATTTAAGTTGCTATCAACTTAAAAGAGGCTGTTATATACACATATAGGATGTTATATGTGAATCTCATAATACCACAAATAGAAAATAAAGCAAATAAACAAAAACAATGAGAGGAATTCAAGCATAACTAAAAAAAGCCATCAAACCACAGAGGAAAAGACAGAAGAAAGGACAGGTGAGGAAGGAAGTTCAAAAACAGCCAGACAACTACAAATGGAAATAAGTATATAATAATCAATAATTACTTTTAATGTAGGTAACTAAACCCACCAATCAAAAGACATAGAGTGGCTGAATGGAGAAAAAATAAAACCCTTTATGTGCTTCCTACGAAAGATTCACTTCAGAAGTAAGGAACCAGATTGCAAGTAATGTGATGGAAAAATATTCCTTGCAAATTGAAATAAAAAAATGAAGCTATATTCATAATAGAATAAATATTCATAGAATTTAACAAACACTGTAATAAATGACAACAAAGAGTGCTACATAATGATAAAGGGGTCAATCCCGCAAGAAGATACATTTATAATTAAATATGTACCTAACACAGGAGAACAAAAATATATAGGCAAATATAAATTTTTCTAAAAGGAGAAATTGAAAGGAATATGATATGAGTATGGGCCATTACACCCCACTTACATCAATGGTGAGATCATCCAGACAGAAAATCAATAAGGAAGTATTGGCTTTAAGTGACACATTAGGCAAGATGGAACTAATAAATATATACAGCACATTCCATCCAATAACAGCAGAATGAACATTTTTCTCAAGTGCATATGGAATATTTTCCAGGATAGATCACATGTTGATCCACAAAAAAAGTCTCAATAAATTCAAGAAGATTGAAATCATATTAAACTTCTCTTTTGAACTCAATGGTATGAAACTAGAAATAAATTACTATAGAACTGTGAAAACCATAAAAACATGCAGATTAAACAACAAAACTGAACAACCAATGGACCACTGAAGAAATCAAAGTGCCTAGAATCAAATAAAAAAATGCCTAGAAACAAATGAAAACAGAAATATGACATAGCAAAATCTATGGGATAGAGCAAAAATGATTTTAAGGGAGAAGCTCATAGTAATACAAGTCTACCTCAGGGAACAAGAAAATCTCAACTAAACCTAACTTTAGACTTAAAAGAACTAGAAAAAACAAGAATTGAAGCCCAAAGTTAGTAAAAGGAAGAAAATATTAAAAATCAGAGCAGAAATAAATGAAATAGACTTAAAGGAATAGAACAGATCAATGAAACTAAGAGAAATAGAAAACCTGAATAGACCAATTACTAGTAAGGAGATCAAATCAGTTATAAAAAAAAAAACTCTGGGACCAGACAGCTTCACTGGTGAGTTCTTCCAAACATTCAAAGAGGGGAAGCTTCTAAACTCATATTACTCTAATACCAAACCAGGCAAGGATATTCCCAAAATAGAAAATTGTAGGCTAATATGCTTGATAAACAACCAAATAGAAACTTGCTAAAGCAGTGGCATCAATTAAAGCAGGATCAGCTGTTCTAGCCACTGAGATACAAGACACAGAGGCCAGAGGCAAAGCCCCAAATCTGGCCTTCATGTCTGCAGGACTTCGTGGGGGAGAAAACTCAGACCCCACCTGGTTTCCTGCCCCCACAGGAGTGCAATTGGGCATTGCGGTTTGACTGAGGTGGTTGTGGTTTGACTGAGGTGGGTTAAAGGCTCCCACCTTAGGGGACATGGTGGGGACCAGAGGCCACATGTAGAATTAGCAATTCATTGGTCCCCCATGAATGTACAACATGTCCTGGCACTGGTGGACACAGGAGCTGAATGTTTTCTGATTTATGGCAACCCTGAATGGTGTCCTGGGACCCCTGCTGTGATAGATGGTTATGGGAGAAAGGCAGTTAGAGTGAAGAAAGCCCAAATCCCACTGGGAATAGGGTGTTTAACCCCAAAGGAGTATACTGTGTATATTATTCCTATCCCTGAATATATGTTGGGAGTGGATATCATACAAGGCCTGTGTTTGTGGACCACTGTAGGTGAGTTCAGACTTGAGTATGTGTGGCAAATGCAGTTCTGAAGGTAAATGCTGAACAACCACCTGTAACTCTGCCTGTACATCAGTGTGTGACAAATATTAAACAATATAATTAGCCACTATACCATACCCAAAATGGTTGTGAGGTAAGAGCATCTTACAGCGAAGTTTTGTTTTATCTTTATGACCAATGCATGTGCCTCCCATAGTCTTACATATTGATCCATCTGTAACTCTCACAGGGAGAGGAGTGAAGGTCTGGTATGCTAGATGAGGATGAGACCTCATTCCTGCCACTATCTTTTCATACTACCACTCTTTTGCATGCATCCTATCAGATGGATAGGATTTGCTTATGCTGGTGTCATTAAAATATATATCTTATTGCCCTTAAGTTTATTTTCTTCTATAGTGCTTGCAGACTGGGCTCACCTCCTAGACACAGCTGCTGCTTGCTGAGTGTGCATGGAGCTCTCTATCAGTTCAGCTTATGGCTTCCTGTAGAATATGAAAGCTGTTGACTTAATCTGAGTAGGACTTTGAACCAAGCTGGATCCTCAAGATTATCATGATTTTATTGCTATCTATATCATAATTCCTGTTGTAATTGTATGTTATTAGTCTTATTGTAGTACTGCAGTTTTCTCACACAGGGCCAATTGTGGAAGATTAGGGGCATGTAGATTGTGATGTGAGAATTATGGAGCAGTGAATTTTGGGATAAATGACAGAATTTCCAGAATCTCCTGCCTAGCCATAGTTCATTTACATATCAGGTGTTTACCACTGTAGAGCCTCCCATTGTTCTGGGTCAAGTGGTGGAGAGAGAACCACCATTCTCTCCTCCCCTCCATTCCTGATATGTAATTGGTCTGGCATATGCCAGTCACCAAGAAACTGCCCATGGAGTTCCTCTTGGAAGGGATGGGTGGGAAGTAGAGAGAACACCATGGCAGGAGAGTGGGAGCTGTGGCCTGAGGAGAAAGATGTTTCTGAGCCTGGCCAGTGAATTTTAGCAAGCTGTGAGCAATAAAAATGATTTCTCCCAACTTCCCTTTCCTTGACTTATTTTGGTTTCACCAGATTTATAGGGGATTTGTCCCAGGCCTGGAACATGCTTTTCCCCGGAGGTACAACCACTATCTCACAGCACACACAAAATTTAACTCAAAATATATTAATGACTTTAATGTAGTACCTAAAACCATAAGAGTACTAGAAGAAAACATAGGTGGTAATTTCCTTGACATCAGCCTTAGTGATGTTTCTGTGAATCAAACTCCAAAGACAAGGGAGAAAAACAAAAGTAAACAAATGGGACTACATCAATCTAAAAAGTTTCTGCACAGTGACAGAAACTATCTTCAAAATGAAAAGGCAAATACCTATGCAGATTTTATAAATGTGCAATAAAAGTATTTGTTGTAACAGAGAAGACAAATAGTGATTCTATAATATCCTTCTATGTTGATGGACAGTGACTGCAATGGGATATATGGTGGGGACTTGATAATAGGGGGAGTCTAGTAACCATGATGTTGCTCATGTAATTGTGTATTAATAATAGCAAAAAAAAGTATTTGTTGTAAAAAATGAAAAGGCAACAAACTGAATGGGAGAAGATATTTGTAAATCACACATCTGATAGAGCATAATCCAAAATATATAATGAACTCATACAGCTCAACATCAAAAACTAACAACCGAATGAAAAAAATGGGAAGAGAATCAGTAGACATTTTTCCATAGAAGACATACAGATGGCCAAGAGGCCCATGTAAATGGGTTCAACATCACTAATTATTAGTGAAATGCAAATCAAAAACACAATGAGATATCTACCTACACCTCTTAGAATAGCTATTATCAAAAAGACAATAACAAGTGTTGGAGAAGATGTGTAGGAAAGGGTACTCATGTATACTTTTGATGGGATTGTAAATTAGTGCAGCCACTATGGAGAACAGTATGGAGATTCCTTACAAAATGAAGAGCAGAACTACCATATATTCCAGCTATTCCACTACTGAGTCTTTATCCAAGGTAAATAAAAACACGTTTGAAAAGTTATATGTACTCTTATGCTGCTGCATTATTTACAGTAGCCAAGATATGGAAAACACCTAAATGTCCATCAACAGATGAATGAATAAAGAAAATGTAGTGTGTGTGTGTGTGTGTGTGTGTGTGTGTGTGTGTGAGTGTGTGTGTGTATACATATTATGAATTCTTGCCATCGGTGACAACATGAATGGGCCTTGAAGGTATTGTGTTAAGTGAAATAAATCAGAAAGAGAAAACCAGATATTATATGGTTTCATTAATATATGGGAAAAATTTAAAAAACATTTGAACAAACAAAACAAAATCAAAGTCATAGATAAGGAGAACAGATCAGTGGTTACCAGACGGGGAGAGGATTGGGGGGTTTGTGAAGTGTGTTAATTGTAGGGTGATGGATGTTAACTAGACATTTGGGGATTATCACTCTGTAATATATACAGATGCTGAATTATAATGTTCACATTAAACTTGCATAATTAAAAACCTGTTTAATGATCATGATGTAGATACCCTGTAAGGTCCCTTCCTTCTCCATCATTTAATTTTTCTGTATTGTGGTGTATCAATATGAAACAATTAACTGAATATACATATTAAAATAGAGGTTATGCATTTTGATTAGAGTTTAGTCCTACATATACATAACTATGTAATTGTGAAGGTTTACTACCTCCTCATTCATATCTAAGACTTTCGTTATTAGACATGCAAATGAACTGCAATTTTATAGTACAAGATCAATTTTTTTTGAGCTTCACTCACATATGGCTATCTACTTGACATCTCTACCTTGATATCTCAAAAGCATCTAAAAGCCAGTATTTCTAGAACTGAAATCATATTTTACTCATCACCTTCCTCACTCTAACTTTTTTAAAACAAGTATTTCTGTTTTGGTGAGAGGAACCTCTGATTATCTTGAACAAGCCACAACTTTCAAAATCTTGCTGATACTTTCCTCTTCATCACTCATCATAATATTGAGAGATAATTCTCCATGTGTCTCTCATCTTTTATGCATGACTAACGAATAGTTTCACTTGCTACCTTTACTGTGGACTATCTTTTCAAGTATGTTTGTAGAGCTATCTATCTAGGATGATAAATATAACATTCCTTTAGGAAAAAGCAAGTGTGTTCATTGTCCAGTATAATGAAGATAATGCCTCCCTCTAGGGCAAAGTTTAGGCAGGCTTACTGCCCATTATAAAAAATTGGGTTCACCAAATTCAGGGTTCTTTTTTTGTATTGCAGCCCATTGTGTGTGCAGACACACTTCACATTGCTATGAAAACTAGAGGTGAGAGAAGTGGGTCAAATGTTGACACTCTGGTTATTGCTAGCATCATGATAATAAGTCCTTTGCTATAACAAAGTTTTTGTCCTCTTCCATTCTCCACAAAACTGTGTCTGGTAACTTGTTATCATGCAAAAAGGATAAAATCTCAGACTTTATACAATTCTTCTACGTATCACATTTCATATTAAGTTGGTTTTAAATATTGGATATACTGCCCACTTTTACCCATTTTCATTATTTCCACTTTACTGTAAAGTACCATCATATCTTTTATGAATTATTTAAAAAGTCTTGTAGTAGAATTTCACAAAGTATTCAGTAGTTTTCCATTGCACTTGGAACAAATACATGATCGTTAATGTAAAATAAAACTGTAATCTATGTAATCTGACCTAAAAATACTTTATTGGTGTCAATTCACACTCAAGATAGATATTCAGTCAAACTTGGTCACTAACTGTGCCTTTTGGTGTTTGAATATGATGAATATCATCCTGGTTATATTACCCTTACAACTGCTCTCTGAAGTTCAACCATGTTGGTCTTACTGGCCGTTCAGGGAATTTTTAGCTCCCTCAATTCAGAGCCTTCAAATATGCAGTTTAATCTACCTGGCTTGGTCCTTTATCTCCATACCACTTCACAAAATTAACATTTATTCCTCCTTCAATTAAAATGTAAAAGTCTCTTCCTCAGGGAAGTCTTCTATGACCAGCACTTCCCCATAAATATATTATATATATATATAACATGTATTTTCATAATGTCCTATACTTTTGTATTTACAGAAACTATAAATTTTTGTAATTTTGTATTTGTGTAATCTTATGTGTGATATGTTTCCAATTCTAGATAATAAGCTTCATGTAGGCATGTGTAGGGTCTTGCTGCTGCATCCACAATTTCTGGCCTAATGCTTAACATAGGGAATGAGCTAATATTTTTTGTTGAATGGATGAGTAAATGAATTAATGATGAATGATTAGCTATTCAATATACCTAACTGAGATGACTCCAAATACCAAAGTTTCATTTCTTATAGAAATTAAATTTTTATTAAATTTGACAGGTTTTAATATTTTTTCTTTGAATAGGCCACATATATTTCTCATTAAAGTTGATAAAATGTATTTGAAGCAATGTGTATATTTAATCCTGAAAATATTAAGTTGAATGCCCTGTGACAAAGGAAGTTTTCATTATTTTCCCTTGGTACCAGGAGTGGGACTCACTAGTATGATGAACACTTGGAGCTGGGGAACAGCCATGAGTTAAGGAGAACCCATATTAAAAATAATTTAAAAAGATAATGAAGCCATGCTTAATTTGGTAATTTGACCATCCCCTGTGGATGTATACTCATGACAAAATTGTACCAATATAAATTTAAATTACCCAGTACTCCTAACCCCCACCTAGAAGGTGTACCTGGTTAATAGTTAATTCAGATCTATTCATCTTCTCCATTGGGGGTGGTAGCATAATCATATGTTGTGGCTTCAACTACCACCTTTATGCCGAGATTTTCATACATTTATATTTTGATGTAATTGCTCTAATTTTAGCTCTACTTTTATATCTCTAAATGTTGGCAGTAGTACCACTTAGAAGTCCAGTGGCTACCTCATTCAGTACACCTAAAATAAGATTCATCATGTCCCGAGCTCTCCTAAAAATATTGGCTCCTTTTCTAATTTCATTACTTCATCCTATGGTACTGATGTTCTATCAATAAGGGTTGTCTCTGAAACTTTTATCCTCAAATCTTATTAATGTTTTCTTTTCTTCAAAATTACTACCCATCCATTCATCTATGTTCTACATACACCAGCACTACCTCACTGAAAACAAAGACTGGACATAGGTACAATTTTCCTTCACTATAGTTTACTTTGCTAACTGCAGTATAGACAAATATTTCTGGGACTTCCAATCTCTTCTCTTGGGGAGTATAAATGCCTATAGTTTCTTATTAGCATACCAACATATTTTTCTTACTGTATTAATGAGGTTTCTTCAAAAGATGATGGATACAGTAATAAAAAAGAAATTTTGGGCTATGTAAGTTTCTTTACTGTCTATTTAAACTCTAGTCCTCTTCTCCGAATGTGGGTGCTGTGTTATTATTTGTAATTCCCAAATTTGCTCCCTATAAAGATCTCAATATTATAAATTCTAAAACTTTTCTTAGACATCATGGAGTGATGCAATATAATACCAGTATCTTATCAACAGCAATGCTATTTTGTATATCTGAAAATAAAGGAAACATTTGTTTTTCCATTTAAATACCTATACAATTATTGGTGAAGGAAAATAATTTTTTCTTAAATATTCCTTTCTCTCCTACTGGTTTATTTAGTTTTTACTTTCATAAATAGAATTTCACAATATGCTAGAATGTGTAACCAGTAGAATAAATAAAAGTAGTTGATCTTTTGGAGTAGATCTGCTCCAGGAGCATGAACCCACATTAGGTAGTGCTCTGGAGATTCGTGGGGTTCAAAAGCAAAGACAGAATACTCAGAGAGACAAATTCCAGCCACTTGTGGAGAACAGGTACCCACAACCAGCTGCTCCAGGACAAAAGAAAGGTGGGTTCTTTGAAAGACTTCACAATAGCAAGAGGGGTGCTAAAGGGGCAACAATTACAGACAGCTCACTACTCAGGAGTAAGGACAGGTGGACAAAATCATCCGGGCACACATCACAGCAGTTTGGGAAGTTTCAGGAGCTTCAGGCGATCCATGTCACTGGCTGGCAATGCCCCTCACTGTGATACACAGACTGCTGCTCCTTCCTCCAGGTTTGTACTGGTTCGTAAAACTGCTGCCCTCACCACTGTGCCAGGCCAGCTGGAGGTTGGCCATGCGTATGGCAGCAACAGGGATGTATTGCAGAGGCTCCACCCAGTGCTCAGCCCACTGGTCCTGACAGTGGAGGCAGGCACTGCATCCAAAAAGAAGGAAAGAGTTCTTTCCTCCTGGCAGTCACCACCACCACTCATCTGTGACACTCACCATTGCTCCAAGTGCTGGGAAGCTCCAGAGAGTAGAGCTTCAGGGCATTAGAGGGCACTGCCTACACAAAGTTATTATTCCAAAGTAATCGTTAGAAATATGAAACAGCAAAAAAATTTGGTACAAATCAAAATCCCCCAAACACCAGAAAGAGGGCTAAGTGAAACTGAAAGCAGCAACACTGTTGATAAAGATTTCAAACTAAAAATCAGAAACATGTTCACAGAGCTACAGACAAATATTCAAGATCTTGGAGGAATTCAAGAGAAAGATAGAAACTTTGAAAAATACAGTACCTGAAATGAAACATTCAATGGAGGGATTTAAAGCATATAAGATGAGGTAGAGGAGATGATAAATGAAATAGAAATTAGAGTACAGGAATAAAAAGAAGTTGAGGCACAAAGAGAAAAAAGGATCTCTAGGAAAGAAAGAATATTAAGAGAACTGTGTGATCATCCAAATGGAAAATATTTACAGTAGAGTGGTACCAGAAGAAGAGACAGTAAAAAGGATACAAACTGTCTTTTAAGAAATAATTGCTGAAGATTCCCCAATCTGGGGAAGGAAATAGTCTCTCAGGCCATGGAGCTGCACGGATCTTCCAAAACAAGGGATCCAAGGAAGATAACACCAAGACCTATAATTATTAAAATGGCAAAGATCAAGGACAGGACAGAGTAATAAAAGCAGCCAGAGAGAGAATAAAGATCACCTACAAAGGAAAACCCATCAGGCTTTCATGAGACTTCTCAGAAGAAACCTTACATGCCAGAAGGGAGTGGAATGATATATTTAATGCAATGAAACAGAAGGGCCTTGAACCAAGAATACACTACCCGGCAAGATTATCATTTAAATTTGAAGCAGGGGTAAACAATTTTTGGATAAGCAAAAGTTGAGGGAATTTACCTCCCACAAACCATCTCTACAGTGTATTTTGGAGGTACTCCTCTACATGGAAGTGCTCCTAAATAGCTGTAACCAGATAAAATAGAACCATACTAAAGGAAGTAGACCAGTTAACTACTAAGCGAATGCAAAATTAAATCAACTACCCACAAAGTCAGTCAAGGGATACACGAAGAGTGCAGAATATTACAGCTAATATAGAAAGAGTGGATGGGAAGAAAAAGAAAGGAAGAAAAAAAAGAACCTTAAGATTGTGTTTGAAATAATGTATTAAGCAAGTTATGTTAGACTGTTAGATAGTAAAGCAGCTGCCCTTGAAACTTTGGTAACCACACATCTAAAACCTGTAATTGCAATAAGTATATATCTATCGATAATCATCCTAAATGTTAATGGATTGAATGCACCAACCAAGAGACACAGAGTCACAGACCCATCTATATGCTGCCAACAAGAGACTCACTTCAAACCCAAATACATACACAGACTAAAAGTGAAGGGATGGAAAAAGATATTTCATCAAATAATAGGGAGAAAAAAGCACACATGGGAGTACTTATACAAAACAGACTTCAAAACAAAGAAAGTAACAAGAAATAAAGAGGAACATGACACAATGATAAAGGGGTCAGTTCAGCAAGAGGATATAACCATTATAAATATCTATGCACCCAACATAGGATCACCTACATATGTGAAACAAACACTAACAGAATTAAAGGGGGAAATAGAATGCAAAGCATTCATTTTAGGAGACTTCAATATACCACTCACTCTAAAGGACATATGAACCAGGCAGAAAATAAGGAGACAGAGACAGTGAACAACACATTAAAACAAATGGACGTAACAGACATCTGTAAAACGCTCCACCCAAAAGCAGCAGGATACACATTCTTCTCAAGTGCTCATGGAACATTTTCCAGAATAGATCACATACTAGGGCACAAAAAGAGCCTCAGTAAATTCAGAAGGATTGAAACTGTACCAAACAGCTTCTCAGAATACAAAGGTATGAAACCAGAAATAAATTATGCAAAGAAAACAAAAAAAAGCTCACAAACGCATGGAGGCTTAACAACTTGTTCCTATATAATCAGTGGATAAATGACCAAATAAAAACATAGATCAAGAAATATATGGAGACAAATGAAAGCAACAACTCAGCACCACAAAATCTGTGGGATGTAGTGAAGGCCATTTTAATAGGGAAGTATATACATTGCCAATACAGGCCTACCTGAAGAGAGAAGAACAATCTCAAATGTACAGTCTAAACTCACAATTAATGAAAGTAGAAAAAGAAGAATGAGGCTGAAAGCCAGTAGAAAGAGGGATATCATAAAGATTAGAGCAGATATAAATAAAATGGAGAAGAATAAAAGAATAGAAAGAATCAATGAAACCAGAAGCTAGTTCTTTGAAAAAATAAACAAAATAGATAAACCCCTACCCATAATTATCAAGAAAAAAAGAGTCTACACACATAAACAGAATCAGAAATGGTAAAGGAAAAATCACTACAGACACAACAGAAATACAAAGAATTATTAGAGAATACTATGAAAAATTATATGCTCACAAATTTGACAATCTAGAAGAAATGGTCAACTTTCTGGGAACATATAATCTTCCAAGACTGACACAGGAAGAAACAGTACATCTGAACAAGCCAAAATCAACATCCATTCAACATCCATTCCTTATAAAAACTCTCAACAAAATTTATATAGAGGGTAAGGACGTCAATATAGTAAAGGCCATATATGACAAACCCACAGCCAACATCATACTTAACAGTGAAAAACTGAAAACATTTTCCTCTAAGATCGGGAAGAACACAAGGATGCCAACTCTCCCCATTTTTATTCAACATAGTCTTGAGGTCCTAGCCATGGCAATAAGACAATACAAAGAAATAAATGGCATCCAGATTGGTAAGGAAGAAGTCAAACTGTCACTGTTTGCAGATGACATGATATTGTACATAAAAAACCTTAAAGAATCCACCCCAAAACTACTAGAACTAATAACTAAATTCAGCAAAGTTGCAGGGTTCAAATTCAATACACAGGAGTCTGTTGCATTCGTATATACTAATGAACTAGCATAAAGAGAAATCAGGAAAACAATTCCACTTACAATTGCATCCAGAAGAATAAAATGCCTAGGAATAAACCTAACCAAGGAGGTAAAAGACCTATACCCTGAAAACTACAAGATACTCTTTAGAGAAATTAAAGAAGACACCTATAAATAGAATACATCACATGCTTGTGGATAGTAAAAATTATTTTCAGAATGGCCATCCTGCCTAAAGCAATCTACAGATTCAGTGCAATTCCTATCAAAATACAAAGAGCATTCTTCAATTAACTAGAAAGAATAGTTCTAAAATTTATATGGAACCATGAAAGACCCCTAATAGCCAAAGCAATCCTGAGATGGAGATCATGCTCCCCAACTTCAAATTCTACTACAAAGCCGCAGTAATGAAAAAAATTTGATACTGGAACAAGAACAGACCCATAGATCAATGTAATAGAACATAAAGCCCTGATATAAACCCAAATGTATAGGGCCAATTAATATATGATACAGGATCCATGGCTATACAATGGGGAAATGACAGCCTATTCAACAACTGGTGTTGACAAAACTGGACAGCTACATGTAAGAGAATGAAACTGGATTATTGTTGAACTGCATACACAAAAATAAACTTGAAATGGATCAAAGACCTGAATGTAAGTCATGAAATCATAAAACTATTAGAAGAAAACATAGGCAAAAATATCTTGAATATAAACATGAGCAACTTTTTCCTGAACACATCTCAGGCAAAGGAAACAATAGCAAAAATGAAAAACTGGGACTACATCAAACTAAAAAGCTTCTGTACAGCAAAGACACCATCAGTGGAACAAAAAGGCATATGGGAGAATATACTAATAAATGGCATGTCCAACAAGGGGTTAACATCAAAATATATAAAGAATTCACACTCCTCAAAACCCAAAAAGCAAATAACCTGGTTATAAAATGGGTATAGGATCTGAACAGAAACTTCTCCAAAGAAGAAATTCAGATGGCCAACCAGGCACATGAAGAGGTGCTCTATATCCATAATTTCAGGGAACTGCAAATTAAAACCACAATGAATTATCATTTCACACCTGTTAGGATGGCCAATATAGACAAAACAAGGAACAGCAAATTCTGGGGAAGATGCAGAGAAAGGGGAACTATCTTACACTGCTTGTGGGAATGTAAATTAGCTCAACCATTGCGGAAAGCAATATGGAGGTTCCTCAAAAAACTAAAAATAGAAGTACCATTCGACCCACGAATTCCACTCCTAGGAATTTAGCCAAAGATAACAAGATCTCAGATTCAAAAAGACATATGCATCCCTCTGTGTATTGCAGCAGTATTTACAATAGTCAAGATATGGAAGCAACCTAAGTATCCATCAGTAGATGAATGGATAAAGAAATGGTGCATATACACAATGGAATGTTATTCAGTCATAAGTAAACAATCCTACCATTTGCAGCAACATGGATGGAGCTAGAGGGTACTATGCTCAGTGAAATAAGCCCAGTGGAGAAAGAGAAGCACCAAATGATTTCATTCATTTGTGGAGTACAACAACAAAGCCAAACCAAAGGAACAAAACAACAGCAGAGTCAAAAACTCCAAGAGACTAGAATTTACCAAAGGTAAGGGGTAATGGAGTGTGGGTGGTGAGGTACGGAGAAAGGGATTAAGGGGCCTTATGATTAGCATACATAATGTTAGGGGTTCATGGGGAAGACAGTATAGCACAGAGAAGACAAGTAGTAACTCTATGGCATCTTACTATGCTGATGGACAGTGACTGCCGTGGGGTATGTGGGGGGACTTGATAATATGGGTGAATGTAGCAACCAAAATGTTGCTCATGTGAAACCTTCATAAGATTATTTATCAATGATAATTTAATAAAAATTTTAAAAAATGACATGGGTAATACTTTTATTTTTCTTTTTATGAAACAATTATTTATTTAAAATTGTGTACTGAAAAATATTTTTTTTGTTGTAAGGATGTACCTTTCAAATGTTTGAAAAAAACAAATTTTGGGGTATGGTCTTGTACAAGCACAGAAAAATAAAATCATAAATTGTGAAGGCTATTTAAATTAAGAATCATTATTTGACTTTCAAATAAATATTGGTTGAGTCCTACTGGTATTTTGTTGTATAGTAAAGATATTTTTCCAAGCATCCCTCAGGTCTCCATACAGTAACAAACTGCTAATATTAATTATGACCAAATAAAAATGTGGTTTGCATTGTTTACTAAACTCTGCATTATTGTTGCACATTTATTCCCTATGCAGTTACCAAAGCTCTAAATGGATTTTATGCTGTTTTTACACATTCTTTACTTTTCTTTATCCCACTCTTGGAACTACACCATCTTTTTTAACTTAATACAATTCTATTTATGGGTTTCCATTATTATTCTTATACTATAGTATAAGACTACGAAAAGGTGAGGGTCTCCTCCTGGCAACATAACCTACAGTACTAAATTATCCATGCCTGTTTTTTTCATGTTGATACTCTGAAAAGTGTGGAAGTAAATTTATACTGCACATCAAGTAGGTTTGTAATGCTTTAAAGATAGTAAAATTCTTTTAATTTGCTCCATTATCACTAGAAATGTCCTGGCTGGTTTATTCAATTTTCTAGACTTCCAGATATCCATATGTTGATATAGCACACATATTAGATTTATCATGATCTTTAAAAAAACCTGTAGTTGTGATTTTATCTATGTTTTCCTTTGGTTATCAAAATCTTTTACCCATTTAATAGAATATGTAAATTAAATTGTTTCATTATTCAGAATACTTAAAATATTTTCCTCTTCTTAAATTTAAGAAATTCACATATTCACCAAAAATGTTAACGTTAAGCTACACTAAACATGGTAGTTGCCCTAGTAAACCCATAGTATACTCCACGAGAGCAAGATAAACTGAAGGTCCATAAACCATCAGGGTTATCTTTAACAACATATTTATGCAAAATTGTCATTGGAGTAGGTGAAATTGATTCTCTTCTAAACATGTCTGATATCTTTTTCAGTTACGTTCCTTTTTTTCTAATAGAAATTTTTCTGTAGAATATTGATGGTCCATTACTGCTGAGAGAATTACTTTTGATCTCTTAAAGTTTAAGAAACTCTTACAAATCAATAATTTGAGATCAGTTGTTTACTATTGACTTTCTTTTTCTCTTTCTATTCCATTTATAAAAGCATATGTGAATCAAGGATATACTTTCCCAACTATGTTGCTGCAATGCCTCACATCATTGTTTGTGTATAGCTAATGAGTCATCAGCATTTCTGGATTTAAAATTCTGTTACCTGTTTAGTATCTGACATTGCAGGAGGCTGGATTATTTAAAATTTTATTGCAATTCAGTTTTCAAATTTTGAGAGCAATATGGACAATAAGTTTCAAAGAGGAAAAGGTAAATGTTTACTACAATGAAATTTAGAACTTCTGAAGTCATTTTAACAGCTAAAACTGTTTCATCTGAAATAAGGGTTTCAGGCAGGTTACTTGATATGTTCCATGTTCCGTATCTTGGCTATTGTAAATAATACTGCAATAAACATAGGTGTGCATACATCTCTTCAAATTAGTGATTTTGCCTTCTTTGCATGAATTCCGAGACAAGCAAAACAGAAACAGACTCATAAACACAGACATTGGACTGTTGTTGCCATAGAGAAGGTGGGTTTGGCCGTGGATGAAATAGATAAAGGAGATGAAGAAGTAAAAGCTTAAATTATAAAATAAATTAGTCACCGGGAAGAAGTACAGCATAGGAAATATAGCCAATAATATTGTAATATCTTTGTATGGTGATAGACGGTAACTACACATATTGTGTTGAGCATTTAGTAATGTAGATAATTGTTAAATCACTAAGTTGCACATCTGAAACCAATACTGTATATCAACTATATTTCCATAAACCATTTTTAGACTAAATTAAAATGCTTATTAAATTTATAGTACTTTCTTGACTTCTTTATAGAGTTTACTGATCAAGACTTTCCTTATTTTATCAATTTATCAAAATAAACAATATAATACTTGCAAGACTTTATAGCTTAATTACTCTGTGGAAGACACCTGCTCTATGTTTTATAAGAATTTTTCTCTATGCAGCAAGGTAAGCAGGTTTCAACACATTACAGTGTATTAATAAGAGCAAAGACTCTGAAGACAGAATGCTTGGGTTTGAATTTTTACTCTATGATTAGCTATGTTATGAATTACTTAATTATCTCTCTGCCGTGGTTTTCTAATACATAGACTAGAATCTTGTGAAGACTGCATGAATATCTTTATTTACTTATTTCTACCTACCATTTATCTGTCTATCATGTATTGTCCACCTATATAGTATTTACAATAGTGCTTTAATATGCTAAATGTGAACAGGTGTTTAATAGTGTTACTTATTAAGTGGATTAAGTAAACTAAAGACACAATATTAATAGAGTTGGAGATTCTGACTCAGGTCTGTAAAGTTCCATGGTACAAGTTGTTTTTCTGGGAAATGACATAACATGAAATCTGACCTCTTAAAAAGTTGTGTACAGTATAGTATCGTTAATTATAAGCACAATGTTATATTGCACATTTCTAGAAATGTTTCAATTTGTGTGACTAAAACTTTATACCCAATAAATAGCAACTTCCCATTTCCCTCTCTCCTCTCCCCCTGGCAACCACCACTCTACTTTATGCTTCAATGAGTTTTACTGCTATAGAGACCTCATGTAAGTGGAATTATGTAGTAGTTTTCCTTTCATGACTGGCTTATTTCCTTTAGCATAATGGCCTCAAGGGTCATCCATCTTGTAGCATACAATAGGATGCCCTTTATAATGGCTGAATAATATTCCACCACATTTTCTTTATGAATTCAACATTTAGTTGTTTTCACCTTTTGGCTATTGTGAACAATGCTGTAATAAATAAGGGAGTTCAAACATCTTCTTGAGATCCTGATAACAATTCTTTTACACAAATGTTGAGAAGTACGGTAGTTCTATATATCTAAATTTTTTTTTGAGGAACCTTCCTAATGTATTCTATAGAGGCTGTGCCATATTACATTTGCATCAGCAGTGCACAAGACTTCCACTTCTCACATCCTAACACGTGTCATTTTCATTTTTAAAAATAATGGCCACCATTACAGATATAAGCTGATATCTCATTTGGTTTTGATTTGATTTGCATTTCCCTGAAGATTAGTGACATTGAGCATCCCCTTATATAACTTTTAGGTATTTTATGTTTTCTTCAGAGAAATATATATTCAACATCTTTTGAATATTGGCCAAATTTTAAATTTTCCAATTTTAAATTGGGTTCTTGTTTCTTTTGCTGTTGAGTTGCAGGAGTTCTTTATTTATTTTGGATATTAATCATTAGATATATTGTTAGCAAATATTTCTTCCATTCTGTAGGTCACCTTTTCACTTTGTTGATTGTTTTATTTGCTGCACAGGAGCTTTTTAGTTTGGTGTAGTCCCACTTATCTAATTTTGCTTTTGTTGCCTGTGATTTTTGTATAACATTCAAGAAATCATTGCTATGACTGATGAGATGTTTCCTATTTTTTCTTCTAGAAGTTTCTGAATTTCTGGTTCCATGTTTAAGCCTATAATCCACTTTGAGTTGATGTGTGTATGGTATATAGGTCCAATTTCATTTTTTGCATGTGGATATTCTGTGTTCCCAATGCCACATGTTGAAAAGAGTATCCTGTCCTTACTGTGTATTCTTGGCATCTTTGTCAAATACCAGTTGACTGTCTATGCATGGGCTTGTTTAGGGGCTCTATTCTGTTCCATCGGTCAATGCTTGTTTTTGTGCTAGTATCATACTATTTTGATTACTGTGTATTTTTAAATCAGGGTGTTTGATGATGAGCTTTGTTCTTTCTCAAGATTGACTATTCAGTGTCCTCTGTGGTTCCATGTGAATTTTAGGATTTTTTTTCTATTTATGAAAAATTGCCATTGATATTTTGATAAGAATTTCATTGAATTTGTAGATCATTTAGGATAGTAAGGACATTTTAACAATAAGTATCCCAATCAATAAACATGGGATATTTTTATGTTTTTTCATCTTTAATTTCTTTTGGTAATGAATCACACATTTCAATGTACAAATTTTTGCCTCCTTGTTTGTTTATTCTAAGTATTTTATTCTTTTTGATGCTATTTTAAATAGAATTTATTTCTTAATGTTCATTGTTAGTGTATATCAATGCAACTGATTTTTTTAAATTATATTTTATTTTTGTGACTTAAACTCATATTATAGTATAGTATATGCAGATCTGTTGGTATTCTTCTGATGGAAAAAGATTTTGACATTAATTATCTGAAGATCTAAATCTATTTCTTTTCTTCCTTAATTTTTATTATTTTTGCTTCTTTCAAATTTTTCTTTCTCAACACACATTAAATCAGGTAAAATATACTTTACTTTTAAATCAAGTGATGTAACCATAATTATTAAAAGAACACATGTAGTTGCATGTTTATAAAGCTTATGATTGACAGACATGATCCTGAACCTATAACATTCTAACATTAAGAAGTTCTTTTATACAATTGTAAATTAACTGAAGTAGAATATATGGTGTTCCAACACTATGTAGAGAAAAACATCATTTCTTATAGGAAAGATGATAAAATCATTTTTAGAAACATTGAGAAACTATTCAATGAATCTTTAAAATATGAAAAATTTATAATAGAGTCCAAGAAATGCAACTGATTTTTTTGCATTGATTTTTGTATCCTGCAACTTCACTGAATACATTTATTAGTTTCCACACTTCTTTTGGTTTTTTAATCTGGAATTTTCTACATATAAGATAATGTTATTTAGGAACAGAGATGTTCACTTATCTGTTTCCAATTTTGGTGTGTTTTCTTTCTTTTCTTGCCTAATTGTTTAGGCAAGGACTTCCAGTACTATGTTGAATAGAAATTGTGTGAATTGATGTCCTTGTCTTGTGATCTTCCAGGAAAATATTTCAATTTTTCACAATGAGTGTGATGTTAGTTATACGCTTTTTATATGTGGTCTTTATTAGGTTTAGATAAATTGCTTATATACCTAGATTACTGGAATTCTTAGCATGAAAATGTGTTGAATTTTGTCAAATGATTTTTTCTGTATTCATTGCAATGATCATGTGAGTTTTACACTTCATTGTGTTTGTGGTAGAACACATTAATTGATTTTCTTATGTTTAAACATTCTTGCATCTGAGAGTTAAATCCTATTTGATCAAGATGTATGGCCCTTTTAATGGGCTGTTGTGTTTGGTTTGCTAGTGTTTTGTTGAGATTTTTTCCATGTATATATTTTGAGGATATTTGCCTGCAGTTTTCATTTCTTGTGGTCTCTTTGTCTGACTTTGGTATCAATTTTTCAGAAATTCAGGGTAATGTGGGTCTCAAAATTAGTTTGAAACTGTTTCATCCTCTTCAGTGTTTTTGAAGAGTTTGTAAGGGATTGTTTATTCTTTATACAACACATACTTACCAGTGAATCATTTTGGACATGAGCTCTTTTATTTTGGGGGTGAAGGGAGGCATTAGATTCTTGATTCAATCTCCTTACTAATTATAGGTCTGTTCAGACTTTCTATTTATTCATGATTTGGTCTTAGTAGGGTTTTTATTTCTAGGAAATTTTTTATTTCTTATAGATTGTCCAATTTATTTGTATGTAATTGTAATTCTTTTTATTTCCATAGCATCAGTTGTAATGTTTGCTCTTCCATTTCTAACTTAATTTAAATGTTCTTTTTTATTCTTACCCTAAAGATTTGTGAATTTCTTGACTATTTAAAAAAAACTAACATATAATTCATTGATTTTTCTCTATTGTTTTTCTATTCTCACTTTTATTTTTGAACTAATTTTTATTATTTCTTGTCTTCTGATCACTTTGGGCTTACTTTGTTCTTTTTCTGGTTCATTCAGTTGTAGAGCTGTGTTGTTTATATGAAATCTTTCTTTTTTAATATAGATACTTATTGCTAGAATATTCTTTTCTTGTACTGCTTTTGCAGAATCTCATGTTTTTATATGTTGTATTCTCATTTTTGATTGTCTCAAGATTTTTTAAATTTCACTCTAATATTTTTCTTTGATTCATGGTTCAAGAGTCTGTTGATAATCTCCCCATATTTAAAATTATTCCAGTTTTCTTTCTGGTATTGATTTCTAGTTTCATTCCATTGTGTTTGGAAAATACTTGGCATGATTTCAATATTCTTAAATTTCTTAAGGCTAGTTTTGTAAGCTAACATAAACTATCTTGGGAAAAAATGTAATTGAGAAGAATTTTATTCTTCTGCTATTGGGCGAAATATTCTGTGTGTCTGATAGATCCATTTGGTCTATAGTGTTATTCAAGTCCACTGTTTCCTTACTTATTTTCTGTCTGGATGCTATATTACTGATAGCATGGTATTGAAACATCCCACTATAATTATATTGATTTTTTTTCTCCGTTCAGCTCTTCAGTGTTTACTGCATTTATTTAGGTGCTTTGATGTTGAGTGCATATTTATTTATAATTGTTATATCTTCTTGATGATTCTTTTATCACTATATAACCCTTCTTCATCTCTTATGATAGTTTTTGACTCATAGTCTATTTTGTTTGCTCTTTTTGGTTGTCATTTGCATGGAATATCTTCCCTAACTCTTTCACTTTCAGCCTGTGTGTCCTTAAATCTGAAGTCTGTAGACAGCAAGTATATAGTTGTATACTGGTTTTTTTTTTCCAACTACTCTGTGTCCTTTGAGAAGTTTAATCCATTTAAGTTAAAATATTATTGTTAGGAAAGGACTTACTATTGCTTTTCTGTTATTTTTTGTCTGTCTTATACTTCTTTTGTCCCACTATTTCTCTCTCCTGTTTACCTTTGTATTTTCATGATTTTTGTAGGGACATGTTTTGATTCCTTTCTCATTTTCTCTTATCTTCTAGGTATTTTCTTTGTGGTTAACATGAGCCTTATATAAAATTTTTTATAGTTATAAAATCTACTATAAGTTGATAGCAACTTCATGCAAAACTCTATACTTCTATTTGGCTTCCTCCCACACTTTGTTATTGATGTCACAAATGTTATTCATGACTGAGTGATCATCATAAAAATGTTGCATTAATGTTAAATAATAGAGTGAAAGGATATAAGTGTAAGGCTGTTTGTTGATTAAATATTCCTAAATTATAGATGATATGATTGCTTGCTTTTCCTGAACAAAGGCTTCTATGGGTTTCTTTTATTTACTGGTTGGCTTCCAGTGTTCTTAGCTTGAATATCAAAGGTTTTGTTTTCTACATCATTTCAGTCTACACCTCATTTCTATACTCCTTTAATACTCTATGCTCTAGCCAAACTCAGTTACCCATTATCTCCTTTTCTTGGCATGCTTATATTTCATCACCTCTGCATGACAGTATCGTGCCTTCTTCAAGCAGCAGAAAGCAAAAAATAATGTCACCTACTTCGATTATTTTGTAATTTTATTTGTCCCGTTCTGCAGCATATTTTCAGTTTTCCACTGATTGATCCCTCAAAAATTATCAGTTAAACTAATTTTTTTCCCACAGTGAATTGTCCTTAACTACTAATGTTTTTATCTTTTTATAATGGCCTGTTGTTTGTCTCTTTAAGTCTGTGTCTTTATAGCTTCTAAATTCTTGTTTTATTTTACACAGAATAGTCTTGGTAAAAGCATGGTTGTGATACTACTTGTTGGTAGGGAAGACATTAAGGAAGAATACTGCTCTTTTTTGACCACGTTCAGAGACATTTTATAAGTTTTTGAATTTTTTTTGATTATTGATAGCAAGGTAAATTAATTAATATTTTTTACATGTAAAATAATTTTAAATGCAGTCTTTTGAACAAGCAGAGTGAAGGATTGTATGATGTCTTGAAAGATCTCTTGCAATTATAAGTTTTTTAGACTTAAAAGCAGAATGGTAATTTCTTAGATGAGAAAGCCTGTCTTTGATTACTTCTCTAAAAATAGAATGTGGCATCCAACTTATATTGTTACGAAAAATAGTGAGGTTTCTTTTTTCTTGAAATTTTTATTTCTAATGTACACATACCCAAACACACACAGACAGGCATAAAATAATAAACAGATGAAGTGCTATTATGTGATATATTGAACTAAGCATTCAGAAACTAGAAACATAAGCTCAACCTGCAGTGGTCTTAGCATAGAATCAGTTTAACATAAACACTCCTATTAGGATAACAAACTGTACCCTGGGGGCTATTATAGGTATATATAATTGAATTTGGCTTCTAACGCATTACATTTATGGAAGTATCTAGGTCTGTGTGCTATAAGCATTGTGTTTTGCAAGTCAATGGCTAAAGTAAGCCAAGATTTAAGTGTAGTATATTAAGTTGTCTTCCAGAGCCTTGAAAAATATTTACTATTTGTAGCTGATATGTATATAGAATAGCACTTTGTCCTTTAGACTTAGGACAAAATTTAGATCTGCTGCTCTTTCTTCAGTGGACTCAGAAATTAAGAGAGACAATACCCTAGTTTGTGTCCTAGCAAAGAACAGCAACTTGATTCTAGAAGGCAGGAAAAGTCCATAGGTATGCTTATTATATGGGTAAGCTTAATTCATTCACTTAACATTTATTGAGAAAACATTTTGTACTGTGCATTATTGGATATTCATTGCATTGAGAAACTAATGTAAGTCTAATCAGTGATCTACAGTTTTCAATACTTATGATACTCTGTACCGCACATTCTTCTATATTTCCTTCATGTGTCTCAGTGCCTAAATGTTTGCTTTTCTTCTTTACCTCTTTCTTGATGCTTTCTATTCCTTATAAGATGCTGGTAGAAGAAAATCCAAGATCTAGGTCCTAGAGATGGTTTTCTTTTGAAATGCGAGTTGATTTTTTCCCATTCATTAATACCAGTAAGGAAGAGGGACCACCCTGCAATTCACCATACTTATCATCATGAATTTTGCATTCCTCTTACCAATAAGATGATGGACTGAGCCATTGTCAGTTACATTACTACCACAGCAAAACATCATTCAGTTTGTCCTCTTTATAGTTTTGTACATTATCTCTTTTGAAATAATTTTAAAGATGTATTATGTGCTATTAGTACTTTGTTCTAATTTCAACCTGATCAGTCATTATCAGCATGGTTGTCACACTGAGTCAATAATCACAGACAGTAAAAGGATGTTAGGGTATTACTGCATCAGCTTGCAATCTTCAGCCGTATTTCCTACAAGGGCAAAGACAAAGATGTGAGGATTCCATTACTAGGCCATTCTGCAAATGATTCAATGAAAATGAAAGAATAAAGTATTCATTTGAAAAAAGTGATTTTATTGTAGTCAAAATAATTTAAAGTGGACTTACTTATACAACTCAATCTCTCGATAAATGATCAGGCACAAATTCCTCTAATCACAAATTAAAATATACAAGTATAGAAAACTTGACTTCCAAAGCCTTAGGATGGTAGACATTCATCAAAGTAGAATTATCAGGATCTTCTTGTATAATGCTTTACGCACTAAATAAGTAGTTTTATTTCTGAATAAATTTGGATAGAAATAAATCTTTAGCAATAGTGGTAAAACTAGATCTTTAAAAGGAATATCATCTTACTCTAAAGACACCTTCTTAATTAGAAATTGTATGTTTTTTACTCTCATATATATGGTTGTTACTAATCTTCATGTAAAAATCGATTATTATTTAAAACAATGTTTAGTACATGCTTTATGTAGGGGAAAATATTGTATTAATTATATACATGATGCATGATGCAGAAAATTGTTTAAGATTTTCAGAGGAAGAGAACTTACTTTTGGGGAATTTATTGGCTATGGAGGTTTGACAGGTCAGTTATGCAGTCACTTTCAAAATTTAAATACAACTCTAGTTCCTATTTTTATGGGTGCATAGACCCTGGAGTAGACAGTCTGAGATTTTTTGGAGCATCTTTTTTGTATTACACTTCAAAAATATATTTTTCAATTGTGTTCTGTTTTCTGGGTTTAGAACTGGGGAAAAGTTTTCTGATATTACTGTTTTGAGTCTTCCTAGATGTATAGAATCTGAGGCTGTGTTGTTTATGATCAGTCTTTAGCAGTAAAACATCAGATACCTTTGTGAAGCTCTCAATATTCTGTAACAAAAAGGAATGGATAAAAAGCAGATGATTTTAGTCAAGTTCTTGGCAGCATTCTTTTTCATTTTTTAATACTTTAAGAGCTCATTTTTGTGGTTGCAGAGTTTGGAGTATGTATCTGTTCTGTTTTCTGATTACTGAGAATATGTGACACTATCCATGAGTGTTATATTTATAGTATCTGAAAATTATCATCTTAAGTTTGCTTTCAGGAAAAGACACTACCCATATCATACTGACTAGACCAGGATCAACTCTTGTAAGCAGCCTATTCCTGGTGACAGGCAGCTGTAGAATACTTTTTCTTGCTTCTATGACTACTTTCTAGGCGTCTTGGATCAAGCTCTGTTGACTCCTTACCTTTCCTTTTTCCCAGCAGTTAGAAAAAGAATAGAGATGACAAACGACTTGGAATGGGAAAAGTGACTGTGGTAAGAATTTTACCCTAAAGAATTCCATAACGACGAGATGAGACTATTATTCCACCACAGGTGAATTTACTATAAAGCTAATGAAGCTTAATATTGAAAGGATTCTTTATCTACCCGGCTCATTCGCTCACAAGGAAAGACACGAGAACTCTGTCAGCGTGGTTTTATTCCCTGTAAGACACACAGACAGAATGGCTGTCTCAGAAAGGAGAGAGCAGCAGCTTGTGGGTGAGGAGGCATGTTTTTAAGGAGTAGGGTGTGTTTTACTGTGGGAACTTTGGGAATTGGGTCTTAAGGGGTGGGAGCAACCATCTGGTTGGTAATTGGATCTTAAGGGGTGGGGTGAAATGTTTAAAGATAAGGTGAGGCAAGTCCAGACATGATTTTCACCAGCCCATGCGCTTGGGGCCATGGGGTAAATGGAGGATAAAGTGTTACATTCCCCCCTTTTTTGTTTTATAAATTGCAGAGGACTTGGGGAGGGGGAGAAAGTCAGTCTTCAGTAACTGCTTCCTGCTGATTAGGGGCAAAGAAATTCACTTTTGTATTGATGGGGGTGGTCCTCGGATGAGCCCTTTGTCTGAAGTGGCGATGGTCCGGTTGGGCTTCTGTCAGCACTGCGTTGTCTGCTGGTAGAATATTTCTTCTTTTGAAAGGCGGTGGTACTCCTGCATGATTAACTAATTGATTGCTTGGTTAGTGATTTTTGAAATTTGAGTTTGAATGAGGTTTTTTAGAAAATTAATTAGGCAGCGAGCAAAGAGTAGGAGAAGGCAGAAAATGATAAGAGGCATGAGGAGAGGAAGTAGGATGTCTCTCAGAGTTGATCTAAGCCTATGGTCCCTGTCTCCTTTCCCCTTCTACAGATAGAGTCTCTAGCTGCTGCTAGGGAAAGGGGCCGATGACCGCTCTGGCTGCTTCATGCTGAGAGGGGGCACCGTAAGGGGTGCAGCTAGGTCTCCATCAATGGTTGATCAGGAGGGCATCAGAAGATGGGAGTTTTTATCTTGGGCTCTATGGCTATCACCATTTGCAGCTTCATGGCCTCTAGGCGAGACAGAACAAATCATGTCACTAGATTAATCAGCAACATCTGGAGTTGGATTTTCTATTCTGGAAGAACAGACTTGACAAGGAGATTAAAGAATGCATGGCTGAATATGAGGACTAGAAATAGAAATTTATAATTGAGAATCATAGTGAGATATCTTGGGGAAACGAATTCTGGATATAGTCTATGTACTAATGACTAGTATTAGGACTTAGTATAAATAAGGCTGCATTATTGAAACAATACTTTTCTCTAAAATCACCCTCATTTTTATTAGAGGTAACCAGATTAAGAAAATAATTAACACCTGGTTTGATTATTTGCATAAGTGCAGCAAGAAGAGCAATTGATTACATAGGCTCTTTTAAATGTGCTTTGCTGGAACTTTTTATAAGGAACTTCAGATTGGACTTTTAAAGGCCTCTCAAGGCTAGAAAACCAAGCCAGACTTGTCATCAGGTTTTGCCTGCAGTACCTGTAGATTTGGGTGAATTCCTTTCTTCTTGAGGTCCCCAAGACATTCTGAGATTCCTGCACCTACCAGGAAGTGACCTTCTTTACTCACCTGGTAAGGCTGCTGGGAATCCTGTAAGCAAGGTACCAGGCCAGCTCCTCCAAGGGGCTCTGTTGGCTTTATAAAGTCAACTTCAGTTCCTTAAAGCTGTCTGTTCATATGAGTTTTATGCACGTGTCTCTCAGGTAAAAGTCTTCCAGTCAAAGCCTTGCTAATATGACCAGTGTTTTTAATTGGTCCTCTTACAAGGAAAGCCGATTCTTATTGAACTCATGCAAACAAATATACCCCTATGAAATATAAAAGTAGCCACTGAGAGTTGTTAAATTATGGAGGGATCAGGTAGAGAGAAAGATAAATGTTTCAATTCTGCTTATAAAGGTATTGTCATTTACTAAACTGTCAGCTTAAGAAAAAAAGCTTAAAACACTTTATCAGTAACATTTCAAACATAAAGCCACAAAATCATCTTCCTTAGTTTACTTAATCCTATGTAATACCTGTTCTGCTGAAATCTAGTTCTTTACTAGTTTAGTAATAAAAGTGACTATAAATGACAAAAGACTTACAAATGACAATGGCTAAAGATCTGATGAGAGTTTATTATAAGACAGTTGACATAAGGAAATTTGGTATTTCTGCAACACAAAACATTTAGTAACAAAGTTTATCATCATTCCCTTTGACAGTGCTTTCCAGGTAATTAAGCAGGTGATTATATATCAGATAAAGAAGCTAATTTAGCCAAATACTTTCCCAATGAGAAAAAAATTCCTCTGACATGCTTCAGGGGCCCTCTGGAAAATATCAGAGTTAACTAGAGGTAAATGGACTTTTTTGAATTTGATTTTGGGAAGTTTTCAGAAAAAAATTTCTTTGGCCCTTGCTTAAATAGGATTATAGGTTGCCATGAAGCAATACTTATCCATTTAACTAGAATGACAACAAAGTACCTCAAAGGGAAATATAGAAGGTTACAGTTGTTAGCAAAGTTTAGCTTTTAGTCTTTTTAATACTAAGATCTCATTTTCTTAAATACCCAGACAACTCATTGAGACTTTAAGCCTGAGAAACTTTGATAAAACAATTAGAGAACTCTTTGAAACTTTTCAACATTAAAAGCAGACTAATCAGTTTAAGAAAACTTTGTCTTTAACTGAAAACAAAATTCTAATTTTTCTGTGTACTTGATATCAAGACTCATTTGCTTTAATTTTACATAGCACGACCATGTCAATTTTTCCACAATCTTTCTACAACTTTCTTTTTACATTCACTGTTCTCCCTCTTTAAATGAACAGCTGTACTTTAGAACAGTAACCTTATTTTACCCTAAATAAAATGAATCTCCATTCCTTATACCTTCTCTTCTTTAAACACACATCTTTTCTAGCAAGCAGAGATGTTTTCTTTATTACTTTAAGTAGTTTTAATTAGAACTTAAAACCATTAGGAACTTTAACTTTCAATGAGCACTGAAAATAGGCTATGGTAAACTGTAACACCAGTATTCCTTAGACTGATACATTTATGAATATATTTTATCATTTCTGAAAATGTGCCTTATAGCACACTTTTTTACTGAGCACAAAACATCTTCATATAACTTAGCAAAACTCTAAGAATTTTGGTTACCACAAAATTCTTAGGCTGTTTGCAGATATGTACACTGTTATACATTAATATACTATTATTATTATTAAGATATTCATTTGTTACACTTGTTTACACACTCTTTAGCAATTATGCTAGATTACTTATAAAACTTTTATTAGACATTAGACAAAGACAAGCCTTCTTTAAGTACCTTTTTGAAAGATTTAACAGATAACATCAACTTAAACAATTTTAAGTAAACTTAGGCAGCTGATAATTATAAGGACATGTCCGTTTCAATTAAACTTAAATTAGCTTTAGTGCTTAATATTTTTATTAGAATTTTCTGGAAGTTTTAGAATGCCCAATTTTCACAAGTGCTTGTTTTTAAATTAATTTGTATTAATACTATCTGGAGGTAGAAAAACATTTTTCATTTACACACTTAGACAAGCAAACATGCAGACTGAGACATAATGATTACAGTTAGCAACACTTTTCATAAAAGAACATATATTCAGATAGATAAACTGATACAAAGATTTGAGATACTGATATCCAGTTGCCTTCTTTCGTTTTAGCTTATATGACTAAAAGTATTTCAGTCTAAGGGCAAGAAGTTTATATAACCGGGTTAAGATTTAGATGGCCCCAGGCTAACAGGGCTGATGAAGGCTCTGAACTGATAGGGACTTGTGTGTGCCCAAGGGGCTGGAAGTTGAGGTGTCAGCCGTGGAAGGGAGTAGGGAGGCAATGTTGGTAGGTGTGCATGTAGCAAAGGAAATGGATGGATCTTCTAGAAAGCAGACTTGCAGGGCTAGGATTTGGCTAGGGGGGGAAGGGTTTTCAGACTTTTGTATGTTAAGAGTTCTGACAGGTGGTGGGGTGAAAGAATGGTGATGGCTGCGCCAAAGGTGAGCTTTCTTGCCTCTTGGTGAAGAATAGCTGCAGCTTCTAAGGCGCAGAGGCATGGTGCCCATCCATTGGTGGTGGTATCTAATTGCTTTGAAAGATATGCTACAGGGGCAGGTATGGACAGTGTGGTCTGGCAAAAGACTCCAAGGGCGAACACATGGGTTTCATTAACATATAGGAGGAAGGGTATAGAGAGATCTGGCAGGTGTAGGGCCGGGCTTGTAGGAGAGCTTTCTGCAGGGAAGAGAAGGGGTGGGTTACTGGCTGCAAAAACGGCTTGGAGAGGGAGCCCTTTGCTGTAGCATAGAGGGGAGCTGCAAACAATGAGAAATTGGGGGTCCAGCTACGGAGAAAGTTTGCTAAGCCTAGGAAGGAAAGTATCACTTCTTTTGTAGAGGGGACAGGGATATCACAGATTAGTTGTTATCCAAGCTCCTCACTTCTAAGGCCCTGGAAGAAGCCGAGGTATGTTCTCATGGGTTGTGTGTTTTGTAAAATTTTTAACAGTAAGATATTTTAACCATAATAAGACTGTTGTCTCTTTTTACTGTGTATGTCTCTCTGTTACACTTCCTCTCATATCAGGTGATGTTAGAAGGGTCACTGGTGTTCTAAAAGAATATCATTTGGGGATACAGTTAGATATGTTTATAGTTATCATATCCTTATATATTTAAATTATTGCTAGTGAATATAGAATGAGGTTGGCTTCCAAGAATATGCTTACTGGCTATTGTGCCAATTCACTCTGCATCATGAAATGAATATTAGAGGTTATATTATAATACGATCCTGTCCCAGGGCACTCAATACTAGAAGTGTAAGGGTAGTGAAGGAGAAACAATGTTTGGAATGTGTGTAGCCAGAAGCAAAGTCCTGTAAACCTATTCTAAATCTTACTGTTTGTGTATGAAAAATACGTGGTAAGCATTTTTAGAAATTGTTCATAATCCTATAGCTTGACATTACCAACTTTGACTTACAAAGCTGAAAGAAACTTTTCTGAACTATGCTAGGAGAGACTGAATTATCATTCACTTCTCCCTATGGAAAATAATGTCACAAAATTTTTATACTGTGGAAAATTGATCAAAGAGTATGTAGCAAAAGTTAAAAATAATAATATAAAAGAGATACAGTAGACAGTTGCTGCATCTATCTATGAAACCATTGAAACCATCTTGTTTGCTTCTCTTGTATTTATTTTGTGCATAGCACATATTTCTTATTTTACTCCTCTCTAGGGTATAATTGTGCATGACTCTTGTGTAAGATCCTTCTATTGCTACAGATCCTGGGATAGCAAGATTTCTGTAGGATTTTGAATCTTGCACCTGAATAGCACAATACAGCACAGTGCAGTAACTTTGCACAAGCTTCTGGCATTGTTGACCTCATCAAAATGTTTAAATTGTTCCTTAATGATTGGATCTGATTCAATCCTTTCAGACTTTTTCCAGGGGAAAATTTCAAGTAAATAAAAATACAGAGTTGGAACAAAAAAGAACTCTGAGTAAAAGCTAAAAACCAGACAATGGCCTATTAGTCTCCACATGATCTGAAATTGCTGCCATCTCCCTGATCTCATCTTTCCACTTCAGCCCTTCCTCACAGTGCTCCAGCTGTACATTAGTGCTTACTATATGTCCAACAGGACATGTAGAGTCATGTCTAGGGTTTTGCCTTTGTACTATTTCATCAGTTTGAAATATTTGTACCGGATACCACATGATTCACTAACCCACTTCTTTCAGTTCTTTCTCAGTAAGGCCTTCCTTTACCACCCATTAAGATAGAACTTGTACCCCTACTCTGGATTTCTGCATTTTTTTCCCCTCAACTCCCATGTCACTGTTGATGTATTATATATTTTTAATGATTTGTTTATTATTTGTTTTTCTAAATATAAGTTAAGTGCTAAAAAGATAGTGGGGATTTTTCTTCAATTTAGTTCATTATTCAATCTTCAACTTCTAGAACAATATCTATCATAGGATAGTTACTCAAAAATATTTGTTGAATTCATGGATAAATGGATTTTTGCCTAAACTTAAATTTTTTGATGTGATAGAGGGTTTTTTAAAAGACCTCTTTTTTTGTATTATTGGTTAGAGATTGCAGCTGACTTTTTTTTTTGTTCTTTCTCATTTTTTATTGGTGATTTTGGATGCCCAGAAGTTCTTACTTTTTAAAATAGTTTTCTGCAATATTTTTTTATTAAAGTATCACTGATATACAATCTTATGATGGTTTCAAATACAAAACACAGTGATTCAACATTCACCCATATTATCAAGTCCTCATCCCCTCCAGTGTGGTCTCTGTCCATCAACATAGATGTTACAGAAGCATTGACTGTATTCTCTGTGCTGTACTACCATCCCCCTGACAAATATATATTGTGATTGTGAATCATTGTTCCCCTTAGTCCCCTTCTCCCTCCCCCCCCCCCTCTCCAACCCCTCCCTTTCGGTAACCACTAGTCCCTTCTCGGTGCCTGTGAGTCTATGCAGTTAACTCTTAATCAACAATAATATCTGAGAGGAGCTGAAATGCTAATTGAAATTACAGAATGTTTAATGTCATTACAAGAACAATGCTAAAATTTAATCACTTCATTGTTCTGCTTCTTGCATAGTGAACTCAATACAATGTAGAGGATATATTTGGGGGGAGGGGAAGAAAAGGGGAAAGAAAATATGTATATGAGATAGTAAACTACCACCTAATTGAGAGTTGGCACTAATTGAATCTAGCAGAGAAAATGAACCTGTTTTGTCAGGAGTCAACATTTGAAACCAAATAGGTTAATGATTAAATGATGCTCTTTACAAAAAATACCCCTTAAATGTTAGTTCACTTGTAGCAATATTATTATAATCTTATAATCCTAAAACAATTATGTAGGATTTGAATTCTATTATGAATGAATATTGGCTGTCAATCTTCTTTATATCTCAAACTATTCTATTAATTGTATAATTTGTGGTTTATTTGAAATTTACTTTTGAATCTTTGACCAAAAAGAAGAATGTTATTTTAAAAGACCAAAATTTATATTTAGAGTGATAACATTATTAGCAACTATTCTGATTTAACCTCTTTCAATTGTCAATACTTTATAATTACTTATTAATTGGATCCTCTAATACTATGCCTTCTATGACAGAATTTGACAGATAAAGACATACCAAAGAAGCTCATTTTGATTATACTAGGCAAGGGAATTCTTTTATTCAGTGATTAAGGAATTTGGTGATTTCCTAAAAAGACACTAGAGGTGTTTTTTGTGGTTGGAGGGAAGAATAGACTGCTGTATTGCAGTACCCATGTGGCAAGTTCTTCTTAAGGGAAAGCTAAAGGCTGCCTGCTCTGCTCTGGGTGAAAATAATTTCAGATAACAATGATGAAAAATATAGGAAATCTTCAATGTCATTTAAAACTAAATTTTCACACTTTGAGTCCATGCAAAATTTAAGTCCAGAGAAAATTCTTAATACCTTGCCTGTAATAGAATTTTTGTCAGTCTTTGCATTGCCATGACTATTTTTATAGAAATAAAAGGATCCTAGTTGAGAGTGTACAAGGAAAATATCATCACTAGGAATAAACAAGAATGGTACTAAAAGCCATATTATAAGGAGGCAACAAGGAATCCGCTGGGCATCTTGGTCCCAGATGTCCCTTATACACTGCTCAACTTTGTGTTCAGCAAACATGACATGATGCTGACGAGTTTATTACAGTTTTTCAAGATACAGGGGAATAAGGGTCAGTCACATTTACTACTTTTGTTGTAGCATAACAACAACATGACTGTCCTTATGCCACTTGTAATCATAGTTTAATTTAGAATTTCTGCAGCCAGTTATTAATGACACTGTTAACAGTACTTTGACCAATTTTAGGAAGCTACATTTTTGTTTTTTTTTTTTTTTCTAAATAATTTATTTTGGATCATTAATCTACAATTACATGTGCAATATTATGATTATTAAACTACCCCCTTCATCAAGTCCCCCCCACCAACCCCATTATAGTCACTGTCCATCAGCGTAGTGCGATGCTATAGAGTCACTACCTGTCTTCTTGTAGTTCTACAGCCCTCCCCATGCCCCCCCAACATTACATAAGCCAAGTCGAAAAAGGGAAGCTACAATTTTTAATCATCAAGTACAGTGATTAAAACACACTTTTTCCCTAAAAAGAAGTACTTCAATTTTTCCAGATTATTTATTTATATCAGAGAATTTCAAAATATGTATTTATAGAAGTAGCAAAGTAGCATATATTACACTTCTTACATCAATATATAAACCTCAAGGGTGATTTAAAGAGAATCCTAGTATATAAAATGGAATACCTTTATCAATGTAGTAGTGATGTGTGCAAGGGTATTGCTTATCTTCTATGGAAAGGGGGATAATAATAGTCACTCATGAAGGCATTTGAGGACTAAAGGTGTGTGTGTCATATATATATATATATGTGTAATGTTTAATACTGCCCTTGACACAAGTAAGAACTTAGATATTGTTTGTTTAGCCATTATTATTATTAGTTGTTAAAATACAGATTATCAGAGTTTGTATAGTAAAAGAGAAATCATAACTATGTACATGATTCCAAATCATCTGAATGAAAAGTGATTTCAAATGTTTGATCATTTTTCTTTTCCTTTTTTCCTCTATTGTCCTTCAAATGCTGATGCATTGACAGAATTGGCAAAACAACTACCTGAGTAAAGTTTATATCATTTGCTTAAAATACCTTTGAGTTTTGAAAAAACAAATGAAGAGGCAGACTCCAAGAAGGGACTAGCAGTTACCAAAGGGGAGGTGTGGAGGAGGGCAGGTGGGGAGGGAGGGAGAAGGGGATTGAGGGGTATTATGATTAGTGCACATGGTGTGGGGGGATCATGGGGAAGACAGTGTAGCATAGAGAAGATAAATAGTGACTCTGTGGCATCTTACTACACTGATGGGCAGTGAATGCAGTTGGGTATAGAGGGCACTTGATGATATGGACGAATGTAGCAACCACATTGTTTTTCATTTGAAACCTTCATAAAAGTGTATATCAATACCTTTAAAAAAATGTGGAGGAAAGCAGATGTACTGAACCCAATTTATGCCCCTTGTCAGATTCTGCTTAGCAGAGAGCCCCAGCTACCACCTTTACCCCTCATCTCCTAACTCCACCAGATGTTTCAGCCTTTCTCTAATCTCCATGAGACATGTTGTGGCCAATTTCTAGGGCAATTCTCCACTTGGGAAAGAGGAACAGCCAGACTTTTTGAGAACTATTGTACATGGGATCTATTCTTAAACAGATAAAAGAAAACTCCAAATTCCATCATGGTTCTTCAGTTGGAGTTGGTGATCAATTGCTTCCAGAAGTTCTACAGACACCCCCTCTCCTCACCTCCACTGTAGCTGTTTCCCACATCTCCAAACGTCAAATCAGGATGTATATACTTAGCAGCTTACAGAAACTTTACACTGGTTTCAGAGCAAGGGCTTTTGTGGCAGGAAGGGTACAAGTGAAAGTCCCTGTGTCTCACCTGAGGGTTTCACCCAAGGGCAAGTTTACTCTGGATTTGGTGAGACCAAAAAACGACAATGGAAATTTCTTGGGGGTTTACATCCAGCATTATTTTTGTGGTGGCAGGACAAGAGCTAAAATCCCATCTGCCTAATAGCAAGTCTGTATGCATCAAGCTGGTCTCTGCCTGCAGGTTTCTCCATCACCTCGTGGCCTCACAACTCGAGAGCACTGGGCAGAGGTCTTTATATAGAATCAATGATAACTTATTGTCCACATGTGTGCAAGCCTGCACCTGTGAGCATTGCATATGCACAGTGGGAAAGCAGATTCAGGTGAGAATCCTGGCCATGGAACTTCCATTTTCTCTACACCCTGAAACTGTTCCACTCCAATCATACACACCAATACAGTAAATCAGAAGCAACACCAGGTAATTGGAGGAATTGTGAAGGAAAAAGCCATTATCAAATAATTTTTAAGGTATACAGAGAGTGGGCTCTCCTATTATCATTTCAAGTCAAATGTCTATTCCCTGGAAAATCCAGATGAGTCACGGCAGATGATTGTAGACTACCATAAAGAATGGTAGCTCAAATTACAGATGCTGTGCCAAATATGATATGCTCACTGTAGTACATAGACATGGACATAACCACTAGAATCATAATAATCACCTAGTGTTACCTATGGTGGGTAAGAATACTGTGTGGACCCTTTGGCAAGCACCAATAAGACAGACAGTTATAGAGCAGGCCTCTAATGTTCTGAAACAAGACTACACTTTCTGTAGCAGATGAACACTGAATCCTCTTTTTCATCCCAAACTAATGGCCTCACAGGGGATTCCCTACAAATGACTAATTTAAACAGAAGGGACTCAAGCTATATTCTTAGATGGGTAAGCACAATATGATGGACCACTGCCATGTTATAGTCATACTAGCATTTATCTTGAAGGGCAGTGGTAGAGGGAAATATTCCCAGTGGGTGGACCTGTGGTTAGTACTCTTTATTCTAAGTTGTCCACTTCATATGGAGAAAGTAGTCTGAATTATGAGTATAACATTGACTATGGGTCCATGATAAATGAATTGGTTGGTTGATAAAGGACATACAAGACTGGAAGATTGTGGAAAAGGTAGCCTAAGGAAGAGGCCTTTCACCTTAATTTCCACCAGAATCTTGTATCACAGAGGATCCTACAAGATCAGGTACTTAGGATAAACTGTGCTGGATGTTAGCCAGCCTTTCCCTACAGAATCCCTAATGTTTGCATAATAGACACTTCAGGAAATTGGTCACAGTGGCAGTGATGGAGGCTATTTGGGGGCCCAAAATGTAAGATCCCTTTATCAAGGCTGATTTAACTACTGTCACTACTAAATCCATAATCTTTCATGGGTAGAAATTAATACTGCACCAAGACTTCCATATGGAACCATTCTTTGGTAGGAACAGGCAACCACTGATGGCAACTTGATTAGTTAATCTCCTTCCTCTTTGAAGAAGATGGAAATTATCTTTATTGGAATATTTCCAACTCTGTGTGTCTTTGCCAACACCACACTCTGATAGTTTACAAAATGCCTAATCCATTGACATGGTACCCTACATAACACGGTCAAGGAGTTTGTATTATGAACTTATGTTTGTGGGATTCAGTGGTCTCACAATGAACTCCATTTCCTAGTAGCAACCAGCCTTATAGATTGGTGGAATGCCCTGTTAAATGCTCAGTAAAGGTGTCAAGTTGTCCTCGCCAGCGAGGGCTTCTTAAGACGTGGAAAGACCCCGAGGAGAGCCGCGACCACCTATGAAATGGGATGAGACAAAATGACACAGAGAGCCTGCAGTGTTTTGTCAAGCTCCGTTTATTGAGGAAGCAAACACTGCTTATATAGAGGAGGAGCGGGTGTGGCTAGTGTGGCAATCTCTGATTGGTTGCCTATTATGATAATGAGGCGATCTTACAGAGTCCAATCTCATACTGAGTGGTGCACATGCGCAGCCGTACTGGCGGGAAGTTGTGGCGGGGAAATGGCTAAGAAGAAGTAAACAACAAGATGGAGTCTTTAAAACAAAATGGCGGGTGTTTTTCTACTGGCGAAGGTCAGGTAATTTTCCACTGCCTAACTTCCTTGTTCTCATGCTCTAGCAGAGAGGGGGGGAAGAAGGAAAGAGAGGGAGAGGGTAGAAGTTTGTGGTGAGTATAGAAAATGGAGGAGCTCTCACAACATGGTATCACAAATGACAACAGCCCCTGACAGTTCCCCCTTACTTTTATATTTTGAGGGGCGGAAACTGAGGCCGGTCTTAGGCTGCGTGTGGCTGCAGCGGGCAGGCTTTGTGTGCATCGCAGGATTCGGGCTTTCGGAAAAATGTCTGTCTTAGGTTGTCCAGCAGAGGTACAATGCTTACCCGTCATGGAGGAACTTAAGCAGCTAAGGCTTAGTCTCTGTCTTAGGTTGCTATTGTACTTGCTAGATCTTACCCGTCTTTGACTATTTTTCCCGCACTGAAAGCCAAATCTGCGTAGTTTTGGCACATAGGCTCTGTTACACACATTCTCGCCATGGGCTCTCAGGATCTTGACGCTTTGAGGCTGCTTGGTAGGTTCTAGCGTCTCAAAAGACAGGGGTGTCATTTGGGCAGATACCATTGTAGTCATCTAGCCCCCGCTCGGTGAGGTCCAGGCGATGATAGTGGACTTGGATAGGCTTGGTTCATAGATCATCTATTTGATCCTTTACGAACTGTGTGAGCTTCCGTAGGGCCCAAGGGCCAAATGAAATAAGCAGAAGGAGTCCAAGTAAGGGGCCAAGAATAGAGGGGAGTAAGGTGGTTAGAAAGGGAGAGGTGGAGAACCAGTTCTGATACCAACTTTCATTTTGCTCTCTTTCTTTTTTGCGTTTCTCTAAGCTATCTTTGACTCTTTTCATGCTGTCTTCTACTATGCCTGTTTTATCTGCATAGAAGCAGCATTCCTCCTTGAGAGCTGCACAGAGGCCTCCTTGTTGGAGGAGGAGAAGATCTAAGCCTCGTCTATTCTGGAGAACTACTTCAGCTAGTGACTGGAGTGACTCAGTGAGTGCTGTAATGCCTTTTTGAATTTCAGTTAAATCTGCATCTATGGCCGCAGCGAGTCTATTGTACTGTTGGTCAGAAACAATAAGGGAGGCAATGCCTGTTCCAGCGCCCACAGCACCAAGGCCAATGACAAGGGCTAGGGTGGCGGCAGCGATAGGTTCTCTCTTGATCCGACGGCTGGAGTCTTCACCTAGGAGAGGGAAGAACTGGTCTGCTGAGTAGATGTCAATCTTGGGGATTAATTGAACTAGAACACAAAAATCATGGTGAGTAGACAATGCTTGGACAGAAATATGAGCAGTAAGGCCAGTGGCACAGGCAAAATATGTCCCATTAGGAGCAAGTATATAGGAGTCATAGGGAGAGGGAGTGAAGGTTTGATTGCATAACGGCATGATTTCCTGGGGTGGGTTAACAAATTGGCTATGAACACATGTTCCTATCCCTGATAACTGAGTCAGGGTTAATCCTTCTTTGTGAGAGGCTTGAAATCTAAACATGTCTTGGGTGTTGTTGGTAGGCACAAGGTTAGCAAGAACTGCTACACCCTCATAGAATGGTGGAGAGGAGTGGAAGCAAAGCCAACAATTAGAGGCTGTGTCGGGCTGCGTGGAGTTGAGTAAGTTCCACGATTCTTTAAGCATGTTGAGGAGAGTTTGTTCAGAAGAGGGTGGTATTGTTAAGGGTTGGGGGGAGAGGGGCTAAGCGGTTTGAGCTCCCAGCACTAAGTACTTTGTTGGGACCTGCTGCCACATGAGTGGTGCTAGGAGGAGTTTTGATAAGTTTAATTTTGAAGCGGAGTCCAGTGTCGTGGCCGTCCGCATATAAACGGAGCCCCCACTCAAAGCCGCGAGTAGTCCAATCCTGTTTTTTACCTTGATTAGTAAAACTAATAGAGAGGGGAGTGCTCCAGTTTTTAAAGGATTCTTGAGGCGGCATAGAGGGTAGGGCTGTCTTGACAATTATGTAATCCCAACTGGAAGAAGGGTGCCAATAGGTGTCTCCGGTGGTTTCACAGCCCCATGAGGCACAATAATAATCTGATTGGTAACCACATTTGTAATTAAGTCCCCGATCTCTATGAAGTCCGGGACAAACATAAAAGCCTTGGATGTATCTAGGCCCAAGATCTTTCCATGATCGGGTTAGGTTGGAGAGATTTTTAGTTAGCTCTTGTCGCCGTATGGAATTAGAACAGTATCCTTTAGTGCCAGTGGTACTGCGGTCATCGGGGGGTGTAGAAGTGGAAGGGGCTAGCAGGTGGCTGGTGCCCCATCCTGAATCCAAGGCACCAAGAGCAAGTTTGCACAAATCAGGGGTTAAGGTGGGCCAGGGGGTGGATGAACTCACGCTTGAGATGGAATGGACAACATCTCCTGCTTCATTAATAACTTGCCATGTGTAGTTGAATAATTGATGAGGGGATGGCTGTTTGGGGGTGCTAAGGACGAGAGGCGGCCAGAGCAGAAGCAATAGTAGCAGCATTTTTCTGTAAGGCAAAAAGAGGGAAATCTCAGGGTTTGCTTTCCCTGGATGGAGTGTCATTAACACATTTGATGAGTCTTTCAGGTAGCCATCTGGCTGATTGATGTTCTTGATCATAGACACATGCGTGTCCTTTTCCCCATATAAGTACTGGATGGGGTCCGTGCCACTGATTAGTTATGGGGTCCTTCCAAAGGACTTGAGCATAAGTATCTTTGGTGGCCGGATGCCATAGTCTGTCTGCTGCAGACTTGCCTTGTTCGTCCACTGATAAGAAGTTGAGGACGAACAGTGCATGATTGAGAAGATTTTTAGGATTTTTATAGTAGTTAGAGAGCTCTGTGGATGATTCTTTTTGTTTAGAAATTTGATTTTTAACCTTTTGATGAGCTCTCTCTATAATCCCCTGTCCCTGAGGATTATATGGAATGCCAGTAAGATGTTTTATTTGGAGGCAATGGCAAAACTCTTTGAAGTTTTTAGCAGTATACCCAGGACCATTGTCTGTTTTTATACATTTAGGAACTCCTAGCACAGTGAGGCATTGGAGGACATGAGAAATGACATGTTTGGCAGCTTCACCGCTCTGCAGGGAGGCAAAGATAAAACTACTGAATGTGTCAATGGTAACATGAACATACTTTAGACTACCGAAGGAGGGGATGTGAGTGACATCCATCTGCCATAACTCTCCGGGGATAAGCCCTCTGGGATTGACTCCCAAATGAGGCTCAGGGAGAAACATGACACAATTATGGCAGTTTTTTACAATAGCCCTAGCTTGTTCTCTAGTAATTTTAAATTGAAGACGAAGGGTTTGAGCATTTAGGTGGTGTAACTTATGAGCTTCTTGTGCTTGGGTGAGGGGGGTAGAGGTAGATACATGAGCCACTAATCTTGTAAGTTGGTCAACAGTATCATTTCCTTTAGTTAGGGGTCCTGGTAAATTGGAATGGGCTCTTATGTGTCCTATAAAAAAGGGATGTCTCCGTGTTAGTATAAGCCTTTGTATGTCGCAGAATAAAGGAGATGCATTAGTAGAAGGTTTGATATAGGGAGTAGTCTCTAAAAGGGGTACAGATTGGGCAACGTAAGAGCTGTCAGTATATAGATTAAAGGTCTGATCTGAGAGATCTATAAACACCTGCAGAACAGCGTATAGCTCCACAAGCTGCGCGGACTTAAAAGGTGTCTGGAGAGTTTTTTGGTTTTTAGATGAATGGATGGCTGCAAGACCTGTGGAAGAGCCATCAGTAAAGACCAGCAAGGCATTTGGAATAGGCCGAGAAGAAGTAACCTTGGGGAATACAAGTGGAGTTGTTTGTAAAAATTGAAGTAGCTTATCGGAGGGAAGATGGCATGAGAATGTTCCCAGAAAGCCAATGCAGGCCAGTGCCCAAGAGTCCTCATTCTGCATAAGCCATTCTATTTGTTTTTCTGCATAGGGAGTGACAATGGATGAAGGGTCTCTCCCAAAGAGTTTTCGGGTGGCTGTTCTTCCTTCTATGATTAGGGCCGCCATAAGAGAAGGGTAGGTAGTAAGGATTTTTGAGGGAGAGGCGGGGAGATGTATCCAATACAGAGGTCCTTGTTGCCAAAGAATTCCAGTAGGGGTAAAAGTGGAAGGAAACAATATTAGGAGCAGAGGTTTTGTGGGATCATAGTAAGAAACTCCTTGTTGCTGGATAGCTGTGGAAACTTTATCGATAGCAGCCTGAGCCTCAGGGGTGAGGCTTCTGCTTGATGTGGGGTCAGAATCCCCCTTTAAAATATTAAATAGAGGTTTAAGGTCTCCTGTAGTAATATGGAGGTAAGGACGTAGCCAATTTATGTCTCCTAAAAGCTTTTGGAAATCATTTAAAGTTTGTAAGTGTCCTGTCCTAATGGTGAGTTTCTGTGTTTTTACCTTATAGGGAAATAGTTCAAAGCCTAAAAAGGTATGGGGGGGGTTGTAACTGAATTTTATCGGGAGCTACTTGAAGTCCTTGATCCCTTAAGGCTTTTATAATTAATTGTGATAAATAGAGGACTTCAGAATGGTTAGGTCCGGCCAAGAGGATGTCGTCCATGTAATGGATGAGGTAGATATGAGGGTATTGTGAGCGGAATGGATCAATGACTTGAGCAACAAACTTTTGACAGAGTGTAGGACTGTTAGCCATTCCTTGGGGGAGGACCTTCCATTGAAAGCGGGGCATAGGGCCTACGCAGTTGACAACAGGGACACTAAAAGCGAATCTCTTTTTGTCGTGAGGGTGTAGGGGTATGGAGAAAAAGCAATCTTTTAAATCAATGACAATTTTGTGGAAATCAACAGGGATGGCGATGGGGGAGGGGATACCTGGTTGCAAGGCCCCCATAATTTGCATAGTTTGATTTACTTTTCTGAGATCTTGTAAAAGTCTCCATTTGCCTGATTTCTTTTTAATAACAAAGATGGGGGTATTCCATGGGGAGGTAGAGGGTTCAATGTGTCCTGCTTCTAGTTGTTCCTGCACCAACTGATAAGCAGCTTGGGCTTTTTGAGAAGAGAGGGGCCATTGATCAACCCAGACTGGCTCATCACTTTTCCAAGTGATAGCATCAGCCCAAGGTGCAGGAGTGTCAATAGCCCTTATGAAAAATTTTGAGGGGTTTGGGGGTACCCTAAACCTGTTCTATCCGTTTTTTGAGTGACTATTATGGGGCTGGGGTTGCCTTGTAAGTTTTTTCCTAGTCCTGACCCAGGGGACCACCCCTGTTTTTTCAGTTGCCTGGAGGCAAATTCATTACCACTGCAAAGGACAACATCTAATTGTTCTAAAATGTCTCTTCCCCACAGGTTAACGGGGAGTCCAGGGACTACAAAAGGGCGAACTAGGCCACTGTTTCCTTCAGAATCTTCCCATTTTAAAAATTTTGAACTTTGTAAAGTATTGCTGGACTGGCCAATGCCTTGTAAATGGGTTAATGAGGGCTGTAAGGGCCATAATTGAGGCCAATGGGTTTGGGATAAGACTGTAGCGTCAGCTCCAGTATCTAATATGCCTTGAAAGGTTTTTCCATCAAGTTTAAGCTGGAGGGTGGGCCTATTAGTAGTAATTTTTTGCATCCAATAGACATCTGAGGAACCGGGGACGGAGGTTCCTCGGTAACTACTCTGAGAAGGATAGGTGGAGGAAGATAAAGGTAGGGGAAGAGCTTGTGCAATGCGAGTGCCTGCAGACAGAAGAGTAGCTGCTTTTGGGGAGGATACAATAAGTTTGATTTCTCCTGTATAGTCATTGTCAATTAGAGTAGGATGAACTACAAGACCTTTGAGGGTAGATGAAGCTCGTCCAATGATAAGGAAAAACGTGCCTTGGGGAGGGGGCCCATGGATTCCTGTGGGGATGATTGTTGGTCCTTCTTCAGGGGTTAATATTGTGTGGGAGGAGGGACCGAGGTCCAGGCCTGCGCTCCCTGGGGTGGCGCGCTGCAAGGATTGTGCCCTAATGCCCTCGGGGCAGATTGGTGTTGGGGAGGGGCTGAGGGCTGGCCCCATGGCCCGTTTCCCGAAGGCTGTTGGTGAGGTGTCAAAGCTTGGGAAATCTGTGGACCTTGATTGATGGGCTGTCCATCAATATCTGTTTTAGATTTGCATTGATTAGCCCAATGTTTGCCGCGACGGCACTTGGGGCAAACGGTAGCTGGTAAAACAGGGCTGGGAATTGTTTTCTGAGTGGCTTGGGTTTGTCCTTGCCCTTGTGTGGCCATAGGGCAATTTTTAGCCCAATGTCCAGGTTGTTTACATTTAAAACAGACATTGGGTTTATTAGAGGATAAGGCTGCTCCAATTGCAATGCCGATGGCATGTGAAGCTGAGTCAATCCCTGAACAGAGTTTGATAAAGTCTGTAAGGGATTTTCCTCGGCGGTTCCCACGGAGCGCTGCTTGGCAAGCAGGATTAGCGTTTTCATATGCTAATTGGAGAACGAATGGGCTTTCACTTTCTTGGGGGCCGAAAATGCGTTCGGCGGCCTCAGTTAGGCGGCCTACAAAATCTGTATAGGATTCTTGTGTTCCTTGTCTAATTTTGGATAGGGAAGAAGTGGAACTTTTAGTAGGGAGGTTTTTCCAGGCCGCTAAAGCTGTCGCCTGTACTTGGGTTAAGATGGCCTGGCTGAATTGTTTTTGTCTTTCAGGATCGGCATAAGGCTCGGTACCTAAAAGCTTATTGATGTTCCAATGCTCAGCTCTTTTTTGAGCAGAGGGCATACTACTGATAAACGAACGGCAGCGATCATCATAATCAGTTTTCCAATGGAGATAGTCCCCTCTAGAAAGGACAGCTTTTACTAGGTGGAACCAGGTAGACGGAGTGGGGTGAAGAGATTCACAGATGGAATCTAAAAGCGATAGAGTGAAAGGAGCAGTAGGACCATAGTGGGCGACTGCGTGTTGTAATTCTTTAAGGTGTTTGAAACGCAGCGAACGAGGACGCCGTAAAACGAGAGGAGGGGGGTGGCTTTCATCATCAGAGGAGGAATTATTTTTTGCGTCTTCCTCTGCTTCATTTTCGGAGGAAGAGGAGCGCAGGCGGAGAGAATGATTACTTTCACTATCAAATGGCGCGGCGGCAGCCGCGGCAGATGAGCCGTCGGCAGCGGCAGGGTTATCTGAGGAACGGGTGCAAACGGGAAAGACAAAGGGAGTTTTATGCTTAGGGGCTGAGAGTTTTTTATGAGGTTTAGGAGGGTAAGAAGGAACCGGATTGAAGTGTTGGGGAAGGTTAAGAGAGCTGACAGGCTGGGTAAGCGAGAGTTGAAGGCCTTGGAGTTCTTTAACGAGAGCGTTGCGCTCGGTCTGTAGTTGAATCATGTTTTTAAGGTCTTTTATGTCAGAAGTAAGTGCAGCCTGCGAATGAGAGATTAGGGAGCGAAGCTGTGGGTCTATGACAGGAGCACAGAGAGGTGGAGGTTGATGAAAATGGAGGGGGTAGGAGAGGTTGTGGCCACCATATGGAGGGGGGTGATTTGGGTTTGCAGGATGATGAGCGGGTGAGTCTCTTGGGGGGAGAGGCTCATCATTAGAACACATTGAGGCAGGAGGTTGTATGGGGAGCGCGGGATAAATGGACGCGGGTGGAGGATTCTCAGAGGGACGTTCAGAGGGGACAGGCGAAGGGGGAGAGGAGAGCGGAGGTGGGAGAGGAGAAGAAGATGGGGGAGGAGGGTCCTCAGGAGGGATGTCTACAACAGTGTGTCTAGAGGGCGCTCGAGACGGAGTAGGAGTGGTAGTAAGAAATTTAGTGGCGGAGACAACAGCTTGAGCTGCAGAGGGGTGAAAGTTTTTGGCATGAGAGAAAATGTCATTTATCATGTTCCAGTATGAAAAGGTTTGAATAGGGACCTTTTCAGGTCCGACAGCCTCATAGTGCGCCTGAAGGCAAAGTCTTACACGGTCCCAGCGTTTAGGGTCTATAACTCCTTCTTGAGGGAACCAGGGACAAACTTCCTGGATATATTGAAAAAACTTCAAGAGATCCTGTTTTTTAACATATGCCCCTCTCTCTCGGAGGCACTGTTGAATATCTTTTAAGAACTGCGCCTCCTTAGACAGTTCCTGTCCCATTTTGAGTTAAGAGAACGTCCGAATGGACCTACCTGTTAGCCGTCCGTTTTCGTCGTCACCGATCGGGCGGCTCTCGAGCTGATAGCCCGATGAATCCTGCGCACGTGCGACTACTTTCTCTTCTAGGTAGGCGGACTACGATCCTCGGGCCCCACGTTGGGCGCCAGTTGTCCTCGCCAGCGAGGGCTTCTTAAGACGTGGAAAGACCCCGAGGAGAGCCACGACCACCTATGAAATGGGATGAGACAAAATGACACAGAGAGCCTGCAGTGTTTTGTCAAGCTCCGTTTATTGAGGAAGCAAACACTGCTTATATAGAGGAGGAGCGGGTGTGGCTAGTGTGGCAATCTCTGATTGGTTGCCTATTATGATAATGAGGCGATCTTACAGAGTCCAATCTCATACTGAGTGGTGCACATGCGCAGCCGTACTGGCGGGAAGTTGTGGCGGGGAAATGGCTAAGAAGAAGTAAACAACAAGATGGAGTCTTTAAAACAAAATGGCGGGTGTTTTTCTACTGGCGAAGGTCAGGTAATTTTCCACTGCCTAACTTCCTTGTTCTCATGCTCTAGCAGAGAGGGGGGGAAGAAGGAAAGAGAGGGAGAGGGTAGAAGTTTGTGGTGAGTATAGAAAATGGAGGAGCTCTCACAACATGGTATCACAAATGACAACAGCCCCTGACATCAAGTCAGGGAAAAGATATTGGTAGATCAGGGTACTATCCTACAGGATGCAGTACATGCACTGAACCAAAGGTTAATGTGTGGCACTTTGTATGTATGTCACTACTAGTAGGCACAGTTTTAGGAAAAGAGACAGGAGTATCCCTTTTTACCATTACTCCACTGTCTTACTTATGGAATTTGCAATTCCTGCCCCCATAAACTTATGTTCTCCTTGATATGAAGTCTTGGTTCCTGAAAGAGTGGAGGAACACTTCTACCAGGGAATAAAGATTTCACTTAACTGAATCTGCAATTATCATCTGGTCACTTTTTGCTTCTCATGCCTGTAGTCCAGCAGGCAAAGAAAGGAGATACTCTGCTGTCAAGGGTAAATGACTTTGATTAACATGAAGAGCTATAGTTGCTCCTAAACAATAAGGGTAAAGTGCCTCTTACTTCTTCCATGACTACTGATGATGTGAACGAGCAAATGCAATATTATAGCCCAACAAAAACAACACAATTGAGGTCTCAGTTACACTGGAGAAGAGATTCTTGATTGCCCCATCAGAAAAGCAACTCAAATCTGATAAGTATTATCTGAGGATTAAGGATAAGTTAAATCGGTAGTGGAGGAAGGAACTGATGAGTATCAATTACATCCTCTGGACCAGCTATAGCAGTGGGGAATGTAGCTTGGTTGACTAAAATTCTAAATCCCTTAAGAAAATTTAACTAGTAATGGTCTAAAATGATTGAATTTATACTACCAGCCCCTCTTACCCTGGGGGTGGTGTGATGGTATTTTGTTCTTACAAAAATGAAAATATCACATTATAGTATCAAAGCCACATATCATAGATGATTACTAGTTGATATGCATAGTGAAAGAGGTAAATTATGTGGGACCCAAATTATGTACCTCCCCAGGTCTATTCAGCTCTACCTGCTTCCTGGATTCCCAAGCATTGTTATTGGAGATTTCCCAGACACTATTGCTGCCATCTCATCTCCTAATACCTTTGGCTATCCTGGAAACTGCTGAGATGAGGGCTAAACTCCAAGTTAATCAACCTGACCTGAGCTAACCCAGCAAATCACTGGCTTTTATCATTTCTTGGATTAGATGGAGCTATGAGCTGCAATGCTGAGAATGGAATCTGGCTTCCCCAGTAACTGAAAGAATAATATGTCAAAGTTCAGAAATGTGAGAACTTTAATGCTTCACTGGTTGAAGTCTGGGCAAGAGTGAGCAGAGCAATGGCTCTGCTTACATCTTGAAAATCAATTTTTAAGGCATGAAGACAATTCATTATGACTTTTTCAGAGATATCCCATGTGATCAAGCAACTGTCTGTATTTTCTTATTAAGCCATAGCAACCTTATCAAGGTCTTTATTTTTCTGTGTCATTTGCTTTTTCCTCACTCTTGCTGTCCTGAAATTATACCACGAACATCCAACCTTTTCCCACTTCCAATGAAGCATTAGTGCATAGGCTTTGTTGTTAATGAACCTAATCTGAGGCAGCCAGATTGCTGAACATTTTTCCAAATAGTGGGAACATAGATGATATATAGATATCTGTACCATTCCAACAACTAGCAAAATAAACACTGAAGCATTTTATTTTCTACATGTTTTAAATTCATTTCTGGCATTTGCTTTTTCAAATGGATACCGATTCAGTTTATCTACTTTCATGTCAGTAAAGAAGAAAATCACCATTTAATGCTTTTTAGAAAAGATAGAGGCTAGGTTACAAACTAGAGCACCAAGGTATATATAGGGAAAATGACCAAGGCTGTAACTTTATAGAGCTGTCTAAAAATTAAGACATCCCACAACATTTAAAAATTTTGATTTGCTGTAGAAGTAAATTAATGTGCTTATAATGACTTAAAGATGCTACTTCAACTAAAAAGACAAAGCCACACCCATTTTGATCATATATTTCTATTACTCAGATATCTTTGGTACCCTGAATGCCATTTGCAAATTGCAACATCAGTTACTCACCCAATGCATGCACTATTCAACATAGAGTTGTCCTAAATCCCTTTATTTGATAAAATATCCATTTTAGATATTCTTCTCTGAAAATACCCCATTTCAAAAAGTACTAGATTGTGAGATGTTACTTGCAATGTGTACTCTGAAACTATATCAATGAAATTTTCACAATCTGTTGATTAAAATCCATTGATTGATCATGCACTTTGAGTGGATTATTTATTCTTTCATGATTGGATAACATCATGTATCAGCCACACAGAAAATATTGGTTCAGTGCTTTATGCTGAACTTCCACATGCTTACAAATTATATTAAGTGATACAAAAATTACATTTGTTAATACCACCACAAATCCACCAAAAAAGTCTTTAACTACAAGGACTACATCAAGCTTATGGTGATATATAAGTTTTCTAAAATTTGAATTTTGGCATGAAATCGAATAATATCAACAACAAATTTTGCTTATTGTTTTCCTTGAAGTAACACAAATTCATTTTTTTCATTTTCAAGGCAATAACCACCCAATACCCAAATATGAATAACCACCATTCTCCTGTCACTTACTTTTTTAAGTAAAAGTGGCCTTTTATGAAAAAAGCAGATAGGTTCAGCTCACAACTCAAACAATGACTCAAGTGGTTTTCCTGAGATGACCATCATACCTTGGTGTTCAGCAGAAATGTTTTACAAATATTTTTAATTTCCTTACATAGAATATTTTAAAAGACCTGTACTTAAAGTTTGTGTTAATTAACAATTATTACTACTTTGTCAAGGGCATTATTAAGTAAAATAAGCTTTTCTTTTACCTATGAGTATTTGGAGGTGAAAAATATAGACTCACTGACTTGGTTCTGCCAAAATGCCATAATTTTACCCACCATCGCTTTTGCACCACCAGTGAAAGTGTATGTGTAAAAGGTAAATACCATTTTAGAATTACTATGAGAATAATATTGACTTTACTGACCCCTGAAAGGTTCTCAGTCTCCCTGGAGGCATGAGGGGCCACGTTTTGAGAAATTAGCTGCAGATATTACCCAAACTGGATCTTGGACAAAGGTAGGGATCACTTTTATTTGTTTTTGGAGACTTTTTATGGAATTATATTGAAAATGTAGAATCTTGGTGTTTTGGAAATCCATTATTCCTGAGATAAAATAGTGAAGCTTCTCTTTCTGTTTTCTTCTTTCTTTCCTATCAGCCTTTTATCCTAGGCTATGACAGGGAACTGCACTTTTGATACACAGTCTTGTCTCAGCAGAAATTTTCTTCTGTCCCAAGCCTTTGATTTCCTTTAAAAATACATAAGGTAAGCAATCTCCGAACACAATTATAATCAAGGTAAAAGGCAAGGCAGAAAATTGCAGAATCGGTCATTGTGATCATCTCCTCCCATGTACATTCAAGGCAGCTACTACATGTAATACAACTCATTCTGAAAAAAACCTGAAGACTGGCAGAACAGACCTTCCACAGCTAATGACAAAGGAAAGGACACACTGAGAAGGGTTAAAGGGGCAGAGGGATCCAAACCCTTCCCCCACATCAACCCGGTAAGTGGGAGGGAATGAGGAATGAAGTAGTGGAATGGACAGCAAGGCTCTAGGGATCTTCACAGGGAAGATGAGCTCCATAGGAAAGGGAAACAGAAGCAAAAGTAAACAAATGGGACTACATCAAACTAAAAAGCTTCTGCACATCAAAGGAAACCATCAACAAAACAAAAGGTGACCTATTAAATGGGAGAATATATCTGCTAATGATATATCCAATAAAGGGTTGATATCTAAAATATATAAAGAACTCATATAACTCAATACCAAAATCCTCACAAGTAATCCAATTAAAGATAGGCAGAGGAACTGCGTAGACATTTTTCCAAAGAAGATGTACAGATGGCTGACAGGCACATGAAAAGATACTTACCATCACTAATCATCAGGGAAATCAAAACCACAATGAGATATAACCTCACACCAGTCAGAATGGCAAGTGGTGAGGATGTGGAGAAAAGGGAACCTTTATACATTGTTAGTGGGAATGTAAACTGGGACAGTCACTATGATAAACAGTTTGGAGCCTCCTCAAAAACATAAAAATAGAAATACCACTTCCAGTAATTTACCCAAAGAATCAGTGTCCATAAATAGATGATGGATATAGTAAATGTGGTACATATTCACAGTAGAAATTACTAAGCCAGAAAAAAGAATGAAATCTTGCATCTGTGACAACATTAATGGACCTAGAGGGCATTATGTCAAGTGAAATAAGTCATATAGAGAAAGACTGTATGATTTCAGTTCTATGTGGAATCTAAAAAACCCAAATGAACAAACAAACCAACCAGCAAAACAGAAACAGACTCATAAACACAGAGAACAAATGATGGTTGCCAGGAGGTGGGAGGGGAGATAAGCAAAATAGGTTCATGGGATCTAAAGATACAAATTTATAATTATAAAATAATTCATAGGGGTGAAAGGTACAGCATATACCTATGGGGAATATAGTCAATAATATTGTAGTAACTTGGTATGGTGACAGGTAGTAATTAATTGTGGTGAGCATTTCATAGTGTATATAGATGTTAAAGCATGTACACCTGAAACTATAATAATATTATTTCAACTATAGTTCAATTAAAAAAAGAAAAAAAGACAAGGCAGATATTAAGATTTACCTAGAAATGTACATTAATTAATTCCTACTTTTATATATTTAATAAGCGTTTATTGAGTACCTTTTTATGTGTAACGCACTGTGGCAAGGAACAGAATAGTTCTATATGCATGAAAATATAACCCCTGACTGAAAATATTTTAAATAGGAGACTATGAAATGTTCTAACAGGAGTATTATAGCAAGTACAATATTAAAAGTGTCATGTCGAGATATCCATAAAAGGGAATGATCTTTGTAAAATTGAAAAAAATTGCTTGTGGTTTATTATACACAAGCAAATTTATTGTACACTGTAATGAGTTATTTCATTTACTCATCACAAGTTCATGACTAAGTATGGTCATTACCTCCATTTTACAGATAGGGAAACAGACATGTAGTAGGTACATAATTTGCTCTAGTCTGACTCTGAAAGTTGTATGTAACCGTTATGCAAAGCAAGGCTTAAGTATTAAGACTGAGTGCAATGTACACTACTTCTGTTAATGCTTGCAAAACCTCACTGGTTGTAATATTCAATGTCCAAATTATAAAGATGGGGAAACTAAGTAGAAATGTACAATGATTTTCCCGTGTTCTAATTGCAATAAATGGCAGAGACACAGCTAAGGCTTGAATATAATTCTTCAGATTTAAAGTCTAGTATCCTTTACACTATACAACAGACCCCAGTCTAGAATAATAGAACATAATCAATAAAATTAAATCATATTTCTTTTTAAAAACTCAACCTACCAAGCAACCAACAGATCAAAACTATTTTCTAATACATATTTGTGAAGCAGAAGTAAGATTTAATATCAGATGAAATTAAATAAAAAAGCAGGCTCAACTAAATATATATGCCTATATGTCATATTTCAAATATAAAGGTACTAATAGGTCATAATAAAAAGATGGAAAAAGACATACTGTGAAAAAAAGAAATATAGGAAAATTTGTGAGGCTATAATAATATCATAAATAAAGATTAAAATAAGTTCATGTGTACTATTGATTTATAAAATATCTCCTTATGGAAATATTAAAGAATACTGTCTCAAAAATGAATTCAATATTTGTATAATTATTTTGCTTATTTAGGAAGACAATTGTGATATTCATGTTGAAGTGAGCTTTTAGCACCTGTAATATTAAAGCTTTAACTTTGGGCTTTATAACACTAATATTTGGGGGGCACATGTGCACTACTAGAGGCAGCCACATTCCTCAGGAATTCATGACTGTGCATTCACAGGTTCACCTCCCAGTTGGAGAATTAATTTGTTCATGGATAATTTGGTAACATTTACATACAAAATAAAGTGTTTAAGTGGGTCAAATCACTGAATAAAATTTATTCTACCATTTTTGAAGTTAGGGAATTTTCACAGTACTTATTCTTTGAAGGCATTTAAAAGCCTTAGAATTCTTAATCATCTTATCTTTTTATACATCCTTCTCCAAAGTAAACCTATTGTATGACAAAAGACACTTACAGTAGGAGCACATCTTCATGGTGGGTAAACTTCAGAACTCACTGAAGAAGAAAATTAGGATTCCCCCATGTGAGCAAAAGTGTGAGGGATGCCACTAATAAAAATATTAAATTGTTTCAAAGGGATAGCAATTCATATTTAAGACATTTGTTGATAGAATTTTATTCTCAGCTTGTTATGTGTTTGAAAGTGATGTGTATGTCTACCTGTGTGTGAGTATGAGAGGATGAAACAGGTCCCAGATAACCTGAAAGGCAGGTTAATTAACTGCCTACAATACCTGAAAACAAACCACTATATATTTTCCAAATTTGAGCTGAATACTATGGGAATTCTCCTTGAAGAGAAGAATGCTGGCAGAGAGGTTGATAAAGGCTTCATGCTTTTTCCTTAATGAACAGAATGGTCCATACACACTCTCCTCCTGGATCCAAAGAAGGAAGAAAAGGCAAAACTAATCTAGCAACAAGTGAATGAAATGACCGTGGTTTTATTAAATTTCATAGTTGAAATAATTTTTTAAGAGCTTTGAATGGAATTGCTCAAAGCTAAAACAGCAGCTAAGATGAACAGAAAATATTCTTGTACTTTTATTATCCTAGGTTGCTTGTAGTTTAAAAAATATGTTTTAACATTTCCTTATACTGCTTTGTTCATATTTGTTTTTCAGGTCAACTTAGTAAAACTTTAGCAAAGACTGTCCTCAGAAAGACTTGCAAATCCATTGTCTTTAATAAGATTTGTTCTTGTTCTAACTCAAATGAATTTTCTCTGTATGCTCTTATAACTAAATGAAAGTCTATGCTCTGCAAACAATCCTGATTGAGGTTTGATATTAATATTTGCCCTACTTTTAGATCTATAAGATTAAAAAAATACACTCATTCAGAACTCATGTTTTGCAAAACCTAAGTGAAACTTGAAACTCAGGCTGGAAATTGTATTCTCTCAAATTAGCATTTACTGGGTTTCACTACGTTTTGAAGCTTGAAAAATGACACCATATGCTTCTGATTGTTTTTGATAACTTTCCAAACAAATGTTGTATAAGGTTACTTATGCTCAATTTACCCCCACAGTTTCTGAGATTTTAAAACTTTTATAGAAGAGATTGCATTTAAAAACAAATACAAGTCTAGGCAAAGTGACTTATACGTGATGTGAAGTCTTGAACCCTTGAGGCTGGAATTGGGAAAGCCTTTAATTTGGCCTTTAAATTGGGAAAGCAGGATTTTTCATGTACAAACAACCAAGAAGAATACGGAACCTTAAAATAGTAACAAGAGCTATCATTTAGAAATTACATGCTATTCTAGGCATTGTGAATTATAGATTATTTTCATTTTCATCTGAGAAACAGATTCAAAGAGGTTAAGTAGATTGTGATCATTTCTAAAAAATATAAGTATCTTTAATAATTATGTCATAGCTTGGAAATTCCTGTTTTCTTTTATATACAAGGCTAACTTTATATGCTCTATAATAAAATGTTCAGATAATCATCAGTATTTGTGAAAGCTGACAAAGCTATCAACTGCTCCATTTTAGAGTGATACCATTTAAAACTGTTAGGTACATATTTTAAACATAAAATCTTTGGCTGTTACATTTTAGGATGCATATAGCAATACTTGCTGCCAGAAAAATCAAACACTAATGTCATTTATATCAATATATGCTGAAGAATATAATGCAACCACAAAGTGGAGCTACACAGTTTTTTAAGGCATCTCTGCTGATGAGACACTAAAGATCTACATCAAATTTAGAGATTCAAATTGGACACTTAAGAAGGAATTCCCTTTCAATTTTACCTATAGTAGTATCACAATTCATGTGGGTGTTAAAATCACTCTACTTCTTTCAAGAAGGTGTATCTCCTACAGTTACTAAAATTCCTTTCTGTAATTATTTCTTCTAGCTTGTCTGCTTTCTTATTTTTCATACTGAGATAGGGATGGTGGGTTTAGGCAGAGTAGGGTGAGGGTCTCCAGGGAAAAAACAGAGCAAGATAATTACAGTCAGAACAATGTAACAATGTGCAAAGAAGTACCTATTGAAATTCTCTAGGGTAAAGATACCAGACAAGGAATATAGACATTTTTAGTGAGATCAGTTAAAGCTCAAAAGGCCAGGAACAACTTGGCCTGAAATGTTTGAGTGTTCTGCAGATAAAGAAATGTCTCAGCATAACCCATGACTTCACTGTATCAATTAGATCATGACATACTAAAATTTACCTTAGCCTGCTAAAAGGCCCAGCTTATTTTTAACTATACCTATGTGCTGTGTTTCCTTCTCTAATCCTAATCAAGTAATCTGCAACCTAGGAAAAAGATTTAGTAAGCAAGCCCAACTATGAACAGATCAAGAAGTTAAGAAGTAAGATTCTTAACACACTTCAGCAAACAGGCAACAATCCAGCCCACCGTGGGGGCAGGGCAGGTGTTCTTAATTGACATGCTCCCAGAGGGAAGCTGTTATCCTGAGAAAGAATCAGAGCAGCAAATTTCTTCTGTTACTCATCAAAAATGAGCATGCTGGGACCACTCAACAAGTCTGCACCCCTAGCCTTTTACCCCCATTCCTGAAAATCCCCAACCACGCATAAAACCCCTAGACAATGAGGCAACCATGGACTCTCTTGTCCCCTCCTGGCATAAGCCAGGAGCTCTGTCCTCTCACTTTATATCTAAATAATAGCCTCTACCTGGCTTTCCTACTTTGAGTGTTTGCGAAGTTTATTCTTTGGCTCTGTGAACAAGAACCCCGGCATCAATACTACCCTGACCTACCCAGGATTTCTTTATAGGTAGGCCTGTATAGTTATTCTGACATAAAGTTGTGGCCCATGGCTTTTTAGAACCTATAGAGTGTTGGTTACATAATTTTGTGGGGTCCAGTACAGAATGGAAAATGAGAAGCCTGTAGTTTAAACACTATTAAGAATGTCAAGATGATGACAACAAATGCAGGACCTTTTAATCCTACTGCCTGTGAAAGTACACAATTTTCATGCCCATCAAATCAGCCTAGGACTCTGTAATAAACACATTATTTTTTCCTTCAGAGTTTTAGCAACTTGAGTTTCATATTGGCCTATAATTTAACAAAGACTAGTCAATGTCATTCAGTTACATTTTGCATGTAAGTGATGCACAGGCTATAGCCTAAAAATGTTACTATAACCCTACATGTATATTCTAAATTTCTCAGAATATTTTTCTTCCCCAGGCCAGTAAGATGGTACTTATTGTTTCTACTTATTAAAATTTCTTTTCTTATTAAAACACCTCTTGCTTTACATTATTTTATGTTAGGAAAATGAAAGCAGATGATGAAAAATATGTCAAGGTTAATTATGATAAAGAAAAAGCTTTCAAGAAACTGAAAAAGAAACATTTATCACGGCAACTAGAGTTTGTTTTAATTCTCAACATCTTTGGGCAATTCGATGACCTCGTGAAGTTGCTCAAATGTAAAATGTATTTTAAAGTCAGTAAAACTTAGAAAATAAAGAATGCTTGATTTGCTTTAGTTGAAAAGCTAAAATAAAGATTGCAAGCAATGTTTATGTCATTTACTAGAATGCTTGAAATTATGGTACACACATTTTTCCTATTTTATTAAAACAGTAAACAAATATTGATAAATGCAATCTAGCTTGATAGAATGATAATTCTGTATTTGGCATTTTTGTTTTGAAAAACTGTGTCATATATTCACTATATTTCTCAATAGCTTTCTAAATGGGATTCAGGCTTCAATGTTTGTATGTCTGCTTGAAGAAGTTGTTTTATTTTGGAAAGCAATCTAGACAATATTTTAACAGCTCAGTTTGGCATCTAAATATGGACCTAGTCTTGAATAGCTCATCTGTACGTGAAGCAATTTTCAAGAGGAATATTATTTAACACATTGATTCATAAGGAGAATAATGAAAGCAAAATTTAAAAATGAGATGAACAATACAAACTATGTGTACTCATTTCTTTCATATGTTGTTTTATTTCTTGAACTATAGATTCTGGAAACCAAAACTTATTTACAAATAGTAAAGCATTGAAAACCAAAATAAAACTTAAGTCAACATAGAAAACAGTGAATACAGAGAAGCAATAAGACTGTGCCTAAACAATTATAAAACACCTTTTTTCCAGCTTCACAGAGCTACTATTGATATATAACATCATGTAAATTTAAGATGTACAAAGTGTTGATACACACATATTGTGAATGACTGCCACAGTAGCTTTAGTTAACACCACCATCATGTTACATAATTACCATGCCTTTTTTGTGGTGAAAACATTTAAGATCTATTCTCTTAACAACTTTCAAGTACGTAATTCAGTATTATTAATGGTAATCACCATGATGCTGTACATTAGATTCCCAGAGCTAGCATCTTATAAATGAAAGTCTGTACCAACATCCTCCCATTTCTTCCACTCCCAACCCTGCCAACTACCATTCAATTCTCTGTTTCTATGAGTTTTATTTTAGATTCCATATATAAGTAATATGATACAGTGTTTGTTATTCTCTGACTTACATCACTTTGCATAATGCCCTCAAGGTACATGCATGTTGTTGCAAATGGAACGATTTCCTCCTTTTGCATGGCTGAGTAATACCCCATTGGTCTATGTGTCTATTTTTATGCCAGCACATATTATTTTGATTACTATAACTTGTATAAAACAACTTTAAAGAGATACATAAAACAATGAATTCAGACACTCCAGTAAGTCATTTATATAGTAGATCCACTATATAATATAACACATGATATACATAATATATCCATATGCATAAAAAATTATAGGTAGTATTACATTTGAAATTGTTGAAAATAATTTCACAAATATAAATATGAATTTTAAACATCTGAGAGCAAGATATTT
>JAVSCE010005737.1:0-22542 GCA_032199065.1 Smutsia gigantea | reverse complement strand
TGGTCTATTCTGGAAAATGTTCCCATGTGCACTTGAGAAGAATGTGTATCCTGTTGCTTTTGGGTGCAGAGTTCTGTAGATGTCTGTTAGGTCCATCTGTTCTAGTGTGTTGTTCAGTGCCTCTGTGTCCTTACTTTTTTCTGCCTGGTTGATCTGTCCTTTGGAGTGAGGGGAGTGTTGAAGTCTCCGAGAATGAATGCATTGCATTCTACTTCCTCCTTTAATTCTGTTAGTATTTGTTTCACATATGTAGGTGCTCCTGTGTTGGGTGCATAGATATTTATAATGGTTATATCCTCTTGTTGGACTGACCCCTTTATCATTATGTAATGTCCTTCTTTGTCTCTTGTGACTTTCTTTGTTTTGAAATCTATTTTGTCTGATACAAGTACTGCAACTCCTGCTTTTTCCCCCTATTAGTTGCATGAAATATCTTTTTCCATCCCTTCACTTTCAGTCTGTGTATGTCTTTGGGTTTGAAGTCAGTCACTTGTAGGCAGCATATAGACAGATCTTGTTTTTTTATCCATTCAGTGACTATGTCTTTTGATTGGTGCATTCAGACCATTTCCATTTAGGGTGATTATCGATACATATGTACTTATTGCCATTGAAGGCTTTGGATTTGTGGTTACCAAAGGTTGAAGGGTAGCTCCTTTACTATCTAACCATCTAACTTAACTCACTTATTACACTATTATAAACACAGTCTGATGATTCTTTAGTTTTCTCCCTTCTTTTTCTTTGTCCTCCACTCTTCATATGTTTGATGTCTTATTTTGTACTCTTTTGTGTTTACCTTGACTGATTTTGTGGGTAGCTGATTTTATTTTGCATTTAGTTAGTATTTGGTTCATCTACTTTCTTTGCTGTGGTTTTATTTTCTCTGGTGACATCTGTTTAGCCTTAGGAGCACTTCCATCTAGAGCAGTCCCTTTAAGGTACACTGTAGAGATGGTTTGTGGGAGGTAAATTCCCTCAACTTTTGCTTATCTGGGAATTGTTTAATCCCTCCTTCAAATTTAAATGATAATCTTGCTGGATGCAGTATTCTTGGTTCGAGGCCCTTTTGTTTCACTGCATTGAATATATCATGCCATTCTCTTCTTGTCTGTAAGGTTTCTGCTGAGAAGTCTGATGATAGCCTGATGGGTTTTCCTTTGTAGGTGATCTTTTTTCTCTCTCTGGCTGCCTTTAATACACTGTCCTTGTCTTTGATCTTTGCCATTTTAATTATTATGTGTCTTGGTGTTGTCCTCCTTGGGTCCCTTGTGTAAGGAGATCTGTGGGCTTCCATGGACTGCGAGACTATTTCCTTCCCCTGGTTGGGGAAGTTTTCAGCAATTATTTCTTCAAAGACACTTTCTAGCCCTTTTTCTCTCTCTTCTTCTTCTGGTACTCCTATAATGCGAATATTGTTCCATTTGGATTGGTCACACAGTTCTCTTAATATTCTTTTATTCCTAGAGATCCTTTTATCTCTCTCTGCCTCAGCTTCTCTGTATTCCTGTTCTCTGATTTCTATTCCATTAAAGTCTCTTCCACCTCATCCAGTCTGCTCTTAAATCCTTCCATTGTTTCATTTCTGTTATCTCCTTCCGGAATTCATCCCTTAGCTCTTGCATATTTCTCTGTACCTCCATCAGCATGCTTATGACTTTTATTTTGAATTCTTTTTCAGGAAGATTGGTGATTTCAGTCTCACCAGGCCCTCTCTCTGGTTTCAGGGATTTTGGACTGAGAAAGGTTCTTCTGCCTTTTCATGGAAATGGAAGTGATTGCCAGTGAGTGGCGCATATGTCAGCTGGGAGAACAAAGTCCCTCCTGCTTGCCGGTCACCTTGCCCATCTCCACTGCCTGTGCCAGTCAACTGCACACAGGGAGCAGCCTCTGGGTTAATCCCCTGAGCTGCCGTGGGCGGGGCGGCCCTCTGGTTGGGCTAGGGCTCTGTCGGTGGTTGCAGGCGATCAGCATGTGTTCTTCATGAGAACAGAGCTCCTACGTGTTTCCAGGCTCTGCCCCTGCTTCCTCTGCCTGTGCCAGTCAGCCTTGTACAGGGGGCAGCCTCTGGGTTGATCCCCTGAGCTGCCATGGGCAGGGCAGCCTTCGGGATGGCCTAGGGCACTGGCATGGGTTGCAAGTGAGCAGTGCATGTTTGCCGAGAGAATAAAGCCCCTTTGTGCCTTCCTGACTCTGCACCAGTCTCCACTGTCTGTGTCGGTGGGCTGCAGGCAGGGGGCAGCCTCTGAGTCTGGCCTGGTTAGCTGTATGCTGGGAGATGCCTCTGTGTGGTTTCTCTGGGTGGGGCTGCTCCCCGGTTGCTCTGCAGCAATTGTGGATCAGCTGGTTCAGTTGCAGGGCCGGCAAGGGGGGAATGAACGGCAGACTGCTTATCACCATGAGGGGCTTCAGTGCTGTGTTGCCACCCAGGGGGTTAGGGTGCCTGAAGTTCTGGTTGTTTAGCAGTCCTGTGCTTCCACTCCGTCCCCACTCTGATTCTTTTTCCCCCAGTGGTGATCTGGGGTGGGGGGAGTGCTTGGGTCCCACTAGGTCACAGCTTTGTATCTTACCCTTTTCATGAAATGTTGCATTCTTGCAGATGTAGATGTAGCCTGGCTGGTGTACTGTATCTTCTGGTCACTCTTTTAGGAATAGTTGTATTCACTGTATTTTCAATGTATATGTAGTTTTGGGATGAGATTTCCGCCACCCTACTCACGCCTCCATCTTGAGAATCCCCTTTGTATTGTTATTGTCACATATTTTACTTATACTATGTTGTAAATTCCCATAAGACAGTGTCAATATTGTTGATTTAAATAGTGAATATTGTTTTTCATATGTCCACGTATTTATTCCTTCTGTTGTTCTTCATTCCTTCCTGTGATTTTTTTCTCTTTATACTGAAGAACTGCCTTCAGTATTTCTTGTAGCACTGGTCTGTTGTGACAAAGCCTCTCAGCTTTTACATTTCTGAAAACATCTTTATTTCAGCTTCATTTTCAAACATTTTCTCTGGGTTTAGAATTCTAGGTTAGCACTTTTTTCTTTCAATATTTTTCATTTTAAAGATATCATTCCATTATCTTCTAGTATTGTGTTATCCAATACGGTAGCCACTAGCCATGTATGACTATTTCAATTTAAATTAATTAAATTGTAGTTCTTCAATCATTCTAGCTACATTTCAAGTGTTCAACAGTCACATATGACTAGTGGCAACCATGTAAGACAGTGAAGATCCAGAACATATTCATCATCACAGAGAATTCTTTGGACAGTGTTGTTTTTGTAGTTTCCATTAAAAAGTTAGCTATCAATGTTATTGTTGTTCCTTTGGAGGTAATGAATATTTTTTCTCTGTGGTCTTTGATATTTTCTCTTTATCCTTGGTTTTCTTAAGTTTGATTTTTATTTGCCTATGTACCATTTTCTTTACATTTATATTGCTTAGGGTATACTTAGCTTCTTGAATCTGTAACTTGTCATGTTTCATCAATTTTGGAAAATGCCTAGACATTATCTCTTCAATTCTTTTTCTATCCTGTTTTCTGTATGCTCTACTCCAAAGACTCCAATTATACTTATGCCATATCATTTGAGAGTATTACACCTGTCTCTTATGCTCTGTTATGTTCTTTATGTTCTTTTCTGTTTCTGTGCTTTAGTTTAGATATATAATCTTGACCCTAATCATGCCTTCTTTGATGTTTAGTCTGAAATTATACTCATCCAACAACTTTTTAATTTTACATGTATTGTCCAATTCTGGAATGACCATTTGATTTTTTAAAATAGATTCCAATTTCCAATTGAAATTCTCCTTTTTTTCATCAATACTGTCAATCTTTTCTCTATTTTCTTTAAATATTTATAAAAATTATATTAAAGTCCCTGTATGCTAATTCCCATAGCTGGATAATCTGTGGTTTGATTCTAATATCTGCTTTTTCATGATTATCAATCACATTCCCCTGACTCTTCTTAGTCTTGTAATTCTTTACTGCATACTGGATATTGTGTATAAAAAGCTATGTTGGCTTTAGATGTTATTTTCTAGCAGAGATCATGCCCCCTTCTGTTAGACAGAAAGGAGGAAGGGTTTATCACCTCAATTCAATCAAGTTTTACACTTTGTCAGGGCTGGTTGCAATTTTGGTGCCACTCAGCTGACCTGGTTTATCCCTGGTCTGGTTTCTCAAGCATGGCCCTCCCAGACTTTTGACAGAGAACTTAGAAAGTCTTTTTTCTCTCAGCCCTTAACAAATTTCAGCAATGGCCACCAAGAAAGTATTGACTTCAGTTGTAATGTTAATTGGAGCAAAGATATGACCACCATGTCAAGTTTGAGAACACCAGTCTCCATGCAGCCCAGGAGAGTACCAATATGATCGATTTAAACATCTTGAAGGAGCAGGCTTAAGGATTGATAGATGTATAAATTGGTGGCAGGATGCAATCCAGAGCTTCAAGAAGTGTGGTTCCACTGGCATTGCCATCTTTATGGGTGACTTTTCATCCCTTGAACCAAGACATCTTAGTACTCAGCTCCAGCATGTTGTCATCTTTGCAAACAGAAATTGGCATGAATGCTACTGTGCTGAGATTGTAGCTAAATTTCTTTTATTTTTAATTAAGGTATCATTGATATACACTCTTATGACGGTTTCACATGAAAAATATTGTGGTTACTACATTCACCCATATTATCAAGTCCTCCCCATATCCCATGGCAGTCACTGTCCTTCAGTGTAGTAAGATGCCACAGAGTCACTGCTTGTCTTCTCTGTGCTACACTGTCTTCCCCGTGACCCCCCACACCATGTGTGTCAATCATAATACCCCTCAGGCCCCTTCTCCCATCCTCCCCACCCGCCCTCCCTCACCCCTCCCCTTTGGTAACCAATAGTCCCTTCTTGGAGTTTGTGAGTCTGCTGCTGTTTCGTTCCTTCAGTTTTGCTTCGTTGTTATACTCCACAAATGAGGGAAATCGTTTGGTACTTGTCTTTCTCTGCCTGGCTTATTTCACTGAGCATAACATCCTCCAGATCTATCCATGTTGTCACAAATGGTAGTATTTGTTTCTTTCTTATGGCTGAATAAGTATTCCATTGTGTATATGTACCACTTCTTTATCCATTCATCTACTGATGGACCCTTTTAGGTTGCTTCCATATCTTGGCTATTGTAAACAGTGCTGCAATAAACATAGGGGTGCATATGTCTTTTTTGAACTGGGCTGCTGCATTCTTAGGAATTCCTGGGTCAAATGGTATTTCTATTTTGAGTTTTTTGAGGAACCTCCATACTGCTTTCCACAATGGTTGAACTAGCTTACATTCCCACCAGCAGTGTAGGAGGGTTCCCCTTTCTCCACATCCTCCCCAGCATTTGTTGTTGCTTCTCTTTTGGATGTTAGCCATCCTAACTGATGTGAAGTGATATCCCATTGTGGTTTTAATTTCCATGTCTCTGATGATTAGCGATGTGGAGCATCTTTTCAAGTGCCTGTTGGCCATCTGAATTTCTTCTTTGGAGAATTGTCTCTTCATATCCTCTGCCCATTTTTTAATTGGCTTATTTGCTTTTTGTTTGTTGCGGTGCATGAGCTCTTTATATTTTGGATGTTAACCCCTTATGGGATATGTCATTTATGAATATATTCTCCCATACTGTAGGATGCCTTTTTGTTCTGCTGATGGTGTCCTTTGCTGTACAGAAGCTTTTTAGTTTGATGTAGTCCTATTTGTTCATTTTTGCTTTTGTTTTCCTTGCCTGATGACATGTGTTCAGGAAAAAGTTGCTCATGCTTACATTCAGGAGATTTTTGCCTATGTTTTTTCCTAAGAGATTTATGGTTTCATGACTTACATTCAGGTCCTTGATCCATTTTGAGTTTACTTTTGTGTATGGGGTTAAAGAATAATCCAGTTTCATTCTCTTGCATGTAGCTGTCCAGTTTTGCCAACACCAGTTGTTGAAGAGGCTGTCATTTCCCCATTGTATGTCCATGGCTCCTTTATCACATATAAATTGACCATATATGCTTGGGTTTATATCTTGCCTGTGTTCTGTTCCATTGATCTATGGGTCTGTTCTTGTGCCAGTACCAAATTGTCTTGATAACCATGGTTTTGTAGTGGAGCAGGAAGTCAGGGAGTGTAATCCTGAGCTTTATTCTTCCTTCTCAGGATTGCTTTGGCTATTCGGGGTCTGTTGTGGTTCTATATGAATTTTAGAAGTATTTGTTCTAGTTTGTTGAAGAATGCTGTAGGTCTGTCTTCTATCTGTAACTAGTACTATTGAAAAATCACCTCTTTGTATCTCATTTGAATGTATGTTGTCTTTTTTCTTTGGATGCTTGTTAGAGTTTTCTCTTTGGTTTTTTACTCTGATGAAGTTTGTCTAGGTGTTGGTTTTTTTTTTTAGTTTATTTTGATATCATTAATCTATAATTAAATGAGTAATATTATGGTGATTACACTACCCCCTAGGTGTTGGTTTTTAAGTTCATACTGTTTGGGATTTGTTGAGCTCCCTGAATCTGTGCATTGATGACTTTTTTCAATTTTGGAAAATATCCACCCATTATCTCTTCAAATACTGCTTTTTCTCAAATCACACGTTCCTTCTGGGATTTCAGTTAAAAATAGGTTAGTCCTTCACACTATATTCTCTGTCTCTCTTCTGGTTATGCGCTGCTGCATCAGAAACTACCTCAAAACTTTACTGGCTTGAAACAGCAACTGTTTTATTATACTTGTCAATTATGTTAAGTTAGGAATTCCAGCAGGGCTTAGCTAGGTGAGTTTTGCTCCTCATGGTGTTGAATGCGGTCACTCAGTGGTATTCAGCTGGCATATGGGCTGGTCTGGAAGGTCCAAAATGGCTTAATTCATATGTCTGGTACCTTGGTGGAGAATGTTGGAAAGCTGGACTCAGCTGGACTCTTGAGCAGATGGCTTACATGTGACCTTTGTAGCATGGCAGTACCAGGGTAGTCAGATTTCTTACATGGTGGCTGGCTTCTTCCAGATAGATCATCCTAAGAGGACTAGATGTGAGCTGCATGATATTTTCTGACGTAGCCTCAGGAATCACACAGCATCACTTCCACCACATCTACAGGTCACAGACTTCTGTTATATTGCATTGGTCACAAATGAGTCATAATGCCAGCCCAGATCAAGGGGAGGGGAACTAAATTCTACCTCTTTATTGGGAGAGTAGCAAGGTCACATTGTACAAGAGCATGTAGAACAGGATATATGGCACAGCCATCTTTGGAAAATACAGTTGGCCATAGTTTTTTATTATCTCTTTTGTATTTTCCATTAAAAAAACTGCATGCTGCATTCCATATTATTTCTTTTTACTTACCTGCGAGTTCATCAGTTCTTTCTACATGATGCATAGTGTTTTAATAACTTTATCTGATGACTGTTAGGTCTTAAGTCTGTTTGTTTTGGCTCTATTGTTTCTGTGGCTTCTTGCTTATTTTTTCTTGTTTTGTTTTGTGCCTAGTATCTTTGTGTTCTGGACATTGAATCTGAAATATTTGTGAAAATAAGTTGAGGTCTAGGGTGTTGGTTTCTTCCACTGGAGAGGTTTTATGTTTTCTTCTGCCAGCTATCTGCAGACACTGCCAATCTAAGACTGCCTTAAATTATGATCAAGAATAGAGATTTCATGGACAACACAGATGACAGAAAACTGGACTGTAAGTCAATGAAGTGCAAGTTAATTGGTTTACCATTACCTTAAAGATGTAGCTCCTTAGGGACCCAGGTTAAAATTGGCATGGTTTACATTTACTTTTACTTCCTTGAAGATCCCATCAAGTCTTATTTGAGTGGTATCATTATGCTTATGACTCCCAAATTTATATCTTTAGCAGACCTCTTCTTTGGACTCCAGACTCATATATCCAACTGCTTATAAAACATCTCAACTTGGATGTTTAGTGGGCATCTCAAACTAAATATGTATAAAACAGACCTTTGATTAATGGGAAATTCAAGATGGCGGCCTGAGAGGTGAGATGGAGAGCTCCTCCCAAAACCACAAACAGTACAAAAATATAGTTAATTAATACAACTAACCTTAAAACAGCAACAGGAAAGAAGGCTGAACCAGACTGCATACACACCTCACAAAAAGAGCAGACCTCACGAAACAGGGTAACATACTAAAGCCTTAATGCGGCAGGACCCGAGCCCTTCCCCCACCCCAGCTCACTGGCAGTAGGAAGAGAAACCGAGGGGAGGAGTGGGTGGAAGCCTGGGACTGCTGAACACCCAGCCCTGGAGGTCTGCTTTGGACCACAGACCTACACTGTGTGGTGCTCTGGAGGTTGGTGGGGTTGGGGAGCTGGGACAGGTGGAGTGCTGGAAAGACTGAGATTCTGGCTATTTGTGGAGGACAGGGATTCACACCCGGCCACTCTGGGACAAAGGAAAGGCAGGCGGTCTGAGAGGCTTCCTAGCAGTGAGAGGGCTACTGAAGGGGCGGGGTTTGCACGGAGCTTGCTGTGCGGGAGAAGGGAGAGCTGGACAAGGTAGTCTGGGCATGCTCTGCCCAGCTGGTTGGGAACTTTGAGGAGCTTCAGGTGCTCCTTCACCCTGGCTGCCTAGTCGGCTCTGACGCCCCCCACTGTGACACACAGCCTGCCGAGCCTTCCTACTGGCCTGCAGGCACCTGCTCACAAACCCGCAGTCACTGCACTGGCGTCAGGCCAGCCAGAGGGAGGCCCCACCTACAACAGGTAGAGACGCAGAACACAGAGGCTTACACCTGTGTGCTTGGCCCACAGGCTCTGACATTGTAGAGAGACACTGCAGACGGGAATCAGGAAACAGATCTTTCCTCCCCCCGGGCACCAGCTCCACTCCCCAACCCCACTCTAGGGGCTGAGCAGCTCCAGAGACTGGAGCTTCTGCGCACTAGAGGGCACCACACAGAAATAAGAAATGTCAAAAGAACATGGTTCACACCAAAATCTCACAAACCCCTGAAAGAGGGCCAAATGAAACCAAACTCACCAATCTTCCTGAAAGAGAGTTCAAAACAAAAATTATAAACATGCTTATGGAGGTACAGAAAAATATTCAAGAACTCAGTGAGCTTACTTTCTTGTTGGGGAAGATAGATGATAAACAAAAAATGAATAATATTTCAGGTGCTAGGGAAAGCATCACTGATAAAATGAAATTTGAGAAGTAACCAGAAGAAGTAAGAGAACTAACAGGATATCAAGGGAAGAGAATTCCAAGCAGAGAACTTAAAGTGCAAGAGGCTAGAGATAGTGCAGACTTGTTCCATTTGAGGAAGAGCAATGATGCCAGCATGGCTAAAGCAGAGTGAGTGGGAAATAATGCTGGAGATGGGGGCAGAGAGGCTTCACAGGGTCAAATCTCATAGAGACTTGAAGGCCATGGTGACGGCTTTGAAATTTACTCAGGGTGAGATGGAAATCCATTGGAGGATTTGGAGCTGAGAACAATCAGAATTGTAATTTGAAATATTATTTTAGCTGTTATGTTGGGAAAAGACTGTATGAGGGCAAGGCTAGAAGGTGAAAGGCCAGTTAAGAAGCTATTAAAATAATTTGGGTGAGAGTTGATGACGGTTTAGATCAGGATGGTAGCCACTGAAGTGGAGAGAAGTAGCTGGATTGTGTGTGTCTGTGTGTGTATATATAGAATTGATTTTATTATTTTAGTAGCTTTCTGTTATTATAGAAGCAGTATGTATGCATTGTAGAAAGTTTGAAAATATAGAAAAATAACACTTTTAAAAATTAAAAACTTTATGGCATATAGAGTAATGTTTATTAAATGTCTTCTCTGGTTTTGTAACCTGTCATTTCTTCCTATTCAACCATCTCCAATTTCCCATTTCAGTACATTTTCATCTTATCTAATACTCTGTCTATAATCGAATTCTGACTACTTTTTGAAGTTATAGCCAACAGGATTCTTGCATGGATTAGATGTGGCTGTCAGGAAAAAAGGGGAGTTAGGAATAACTTCAAGGTTTGGAGTCTGAGTAGCTGAAAGGAAGGAATGGTCATTGACTGCCATGGAGAAGGGTGGAAAAACAGCAGGTTTTGGGAAGGGGTAGAAATTAAGGTAGGGAGTTGATATGTGACCCTCAAGTTCAAGGGAGAGATCTGAGACAGAGATACATACCTGAAAATTGTCTGCATAGATAATACCTAAAACCATGAAGTAGATGAGATCATCTCAAGAGTGAGCATAAACAGAAAAGAGGAGATTGCTGAGGATTAATACCCAGAGCACTCTAACATTTAAAGGTTAGAGAGATGAAGAACCAGCAAAGTTGACAGAGAAAGACTGGCAGTGAGTTTAGTAAAAAATGAAGAGAAAATGGCATCAGAGACCAAGTGAGAAAATGTATGAAGGATGGGGTAATCAACTATCAAATACTACTGAGGGTTCAACTAAGATAAGGATTGAGAATTAGTAAAGATCAACAGTGACCTTGGAAATGTAATTTTTATGGAGTAATGGACATAAAAGCCTCTCTGGAGTGGCTTAGAGAAAGAATAAAAAGAAGCAAAGACAGTGTACAGAAAATTATTTGAAAATCTTTTCTGAAAATGTAAGAGAAACAATAGCATTGATGCTGGTGAGATTAACAGTGCAGAGGGAAAAATTGATGGTGTAAAAGAGAAGGAGGAAATTTCTGAAGCAACATTTTTTATGAGGGGAGAAATGATGGGATCAACTGTAAAACTAGAGAGACAGGCCTTAGGAGCACAGACAGTCCACTTATTGTCCTAAGCATGAAGACAGTATAGGGGTACAGATGTTGATAAATGTGGGACTGGTAGTCTGTGGAGGTTCACTGCACAGCATCAGCTAAGAGTGAGAAGGGGTGTTGGTGAATGAGCAAAATGTGTTAGAGATTTAAGGAACAAGCAGAGAATGTAAGGTAGAGGTCTAGGAGAGTGGGAAAGCTGGACTAAAATATCCTATGGTTCTTATGCAGGAATAAGGGCTCACTTGAGGTAGAAAGCAAGGTTGGAAAGTGACAATGAATAATTGTCACTACCCTTCCTCTAGGACCTATATTATCTGACTGCTGTTCATCTCTACTACCTCATCTGCCACAATCCACCCCGATCCAGTTCTTCACTGTACTCCAGTCATGCTGGTCCTTTTTTGTTCCTCAAATATGCTAAACTTGTTCCATTATCAGGGCTTTTGCATTTCCTGTTCCTTCTGCCTGGAAACATCTTTGCCATGTGCCTGCAGATTGGCTGTGCCTTTTCTATTGTTTGGGTACCTGGTACAGTCAAAGATCACAGTAGCAGGGCAAAAGAATAAACAATGTACCCATACCTGTTTCTTAGTGCATGAGGGGAGCTACTCATCCCATAGTCCCAGAGCCGCTCCACTGCAGCAATAAAATAGTGTCGTGTTCTCTTCTGAAAACTGCGGGGTTCCTGATTTTCATCCTCACCATAAATGTCAAAATCTTCTCTCTTTGTTTCATTTGAGAAGATATCATCATAGTCAATTTTGTCTTCCTCTGGCTGAAGAGTAGGAAGGGTTATTTCCCTTTGATGGCGTTTTGAGATTGGTTTTGATAGCTTTTGAGGGTACAACCTTCCAGTCCCCTTTTGGTTTGCCCAGTTGACTTCTGTCTGGGGCTTATCTTGTTCTTCATTTATTGCTGCTATTGAATTATTATTTTCACAAGGATCCAATGGCAAAATGGTATTCTTTGTCTTAAAAGCTGCATTTTTTTGTGACTTCTCTTGGGATTTCCATTCTTCTCTTGGTATTTGGGTAGCATATTCATTATCCAAAGGAAGGGGGCCTGGTAGCTTGGAGAGAGTCTTTTCAGAGCTTTCTGATGTCCATTTCAGAAAAGGTACTTTTCCAGATCTATTTACTTGATTCAATTTATCAAGTACCTGTGTTTTCTGAAAGAAGATCTCTTTTATGAGATCTAGGTGGCCAGGAGAACCATTGCTAGTTTTTGTAGGGAAAGAGTCCTCCTGATGAACATGAACTTTAGGAAGTAATTCGACTTTGCCAGATGCTTCAGACAAGCTTGGTTTCAAGAGAACAGTGTTCTCAAGTTTCTTGTATGTGAGTGGGTTTGTGGCACTTTTCCCCAAGGAGCTGATAATCCCCTGACCTCTGATCATTTTCAAGGTTAGGAAAGCTAAAGAAAGGTTATTTCTTTTGGTTCCTTGTAAGAAATGACTGCTTTCCTGGACCCCAGAACTCTTCTCCCTAGAAGTATAAGTACAGGCTGATGCTAGAAGATGAGAAGAGTTGTCTTGGGATGGGACCTTGGTCAGCTCTGTAGGTCTTGATGCAAGTGCTGATACCTTTGCAATGGGTAATGCAGAGCCATTCATTTGAATGATGCCATGATTCCTCATAGAACAATCTGGTAAGAGGGACTGAGTAATGGACCTTTCCTCTCTCTCATTGTACTCTATCTGTGTGACGGCCAAATACTTCATGTTCTTGGACCCCTTGGTTGAGGTGTCATTCAAAATTACCCCCTTTTCAAGCTTTATTTCTTCTAGAGGGAGTCTGAATTGTTTCAAAGCCCGCTTACCACGCTGAATGATAACATTCCACTGACTTGGATTAGCAGACATCTTTGTGGTGCTTGGATACTTCTCCACCTCTTGCTTTATTTGATTTCCTAAGTTTTCCAAGTTTCCTTCCTCCCTTATTTTTGAGAAACGGGCTGTATAAATCCCTGCTCTATTTGCTGAATTATTTGATGATCTGGTATCTTGAAGTATCGGAGTATATGTTCCTTCATCTAAACCTTCTACATATTGCTTAGTGGTTAGTAAGAAAAGGTTTTTCAGGAAATTCTTAGTGCCAGTCACTGTATAGACCTGAGGCAAAACTACAGTCTCTCGGATTAATTTTTCCTTCCTTTCTATTTCTTCCTGGGATATTTTTTCTTGACTGTGTGTGTGATTTTCTTGGATATTAGCCAAATTAGTAAGAAATATGCTCTTGCTGCTTGGAAAAATCATCTTTTTGAGCCCTGTGTCCTTTGTAAATTCACCCTCTTCTACTACCACCTTACTCATCTCTGACAAGAAATTCTCATTTTTCACAGATTTTTCTGATCCTAAAGATGTTAATTGCTTTGGATTGGGCCTTTGCCCAGAGCTTAAGGAGTTCTTGCCATAGGTCTTTTTTATCCATTTTTCTGAATCTGGCAAGAATAGCATCTTGAAGAATGATATATCTTGATTTTCTGCACCCATTTTTTTTTGGCGGGCAATTTCCATATTTTTTGATGAATTCGTTTTATTTGATACATTATTAAGCCCCAAAGCTGTAGTATTGTCCACAAATGTTTCATTGTGAATCAAAGAAGTCACTTCTTCAATCTCAGTATTACTTTCTAATATAAAATCTTGCCAGACTGATGTACTGGTCTCAATTAATAATGTTGGGCCATCAGTGTAAGTTTTTCTATTAGTTGTTGAGTTAATTGGTGCCTTGTTTGTCTTTACCAAAGAGATATTAACTTTGAATAAAGCATTATCTTTGGTTAATGAAACAGGCCCATGAACTCTTTCCTCTTTAAATAACCTATCACTCTCCACTGATAATACATTTTCTCCCAGTGAGATTTCCTGACTATTCATTAAAGCTGCGTCTAACAACTTGGAGTCATTATCCCCTTTACTTGAACCCAAAGGTACACCAGACCCAATAAGATTAGATGAATTTTTGTCAAATACAATGATGCCTGACTGACTACTAAAATGAGCTGGCATATTTGAGGGTCCTAAGGAACCTATCTTTTCAGTACTTGCTGCAATCTTGTCTGATGGAATTGTTAGATTGTTTGATGAACTAGAAAATTTTAAATCAAGTTTATTCAACTCTACTGCCATACTTGTCCCCAGATTCTCATCTAATCTTAATTGCAGCTCTGGCTCAGGAGTAAATACTCTGTCCTCACTGTGATGGAGCTCTGGTCTGAAGTGTGCCACTTCAGATGGGCTCTTGTTTCGTTCTATTGCTCCAGGTAAAGGATCATCAGCCTTATATGTGGCTTGCAGATCAGGTAAGGATAATCCACGTGGAGTAGAATTCTGTCCCAAGAGCATCAACAAACCACTAGAGGAGACACTTTGTACTTTAAGCAGCTGTGTTTTCTCTCCAAACTGAGGGTTAATCTTCTGTATGTCATTTTCTGGAGTCGTAGTGGCTTTTAATTGCTTTTGCCTAGTGTCAGGGTGTTTGGAATTCTGAGAGAAGCTTCTGGGTTCAATGGCATAGTTTTCATTCAGCAGAGAGGTTGGAATATCTTCATATATGTCCTCATAATAATCACCAGTGTTCCTGTTACAACTAGAAACCTTCAATAAGGCTGTCATGCCTCTGTTCCGAAACTCCGAGTTGTGGCACCCCAGAACCCACAGACCTGCAGATGAGGAAGAATAAGACTCTGATTACTCATAACCCAGGTCCCAAGAAAGTTCTGTGTTAGAGATTCTCTTCCATTCTCAGATAAATGAAAAAATACTAGTCAGGTCATTGGGCCAAATCCCTGACACATGTAACAGTAGTCCAGCAATGGTAGTAAAAGTGATTTTTGAATTGCTGCTGTTATGGTATATCTGTTTGTAACCACAATAAAGGTCTGTGATTAAAATTAAACAGATAATGGGATAAAAAGGGAGAAATGCAATTAGCATGCACAATAGCAGAGAGTCTTACTAGTTACACAGAACTCTTCGATGATGACAGTAACTTAATTCAGAGCAGTTTATATAGGTTAGCTGTTATTGCTAAATAATCTAATGGCACAGGTTCTAGAGTAAGATTACCTGGCTTCAAATCCTAGCCCTACCATTTACCAGCTGTGTGACTTTGAGCAAGTTGGTTGAGCTCTCTGAGCTCCAGTTTTCTAATTTGTAAATGAGGTTAATAGTATCTACCCCATCATATAATGCATTCAGATCATATAACACAATGCCTAGCACCCATTGTCATCAATTTGCAAGATGAGTAAACACAAGGGAGCAGGACTTAGGTTAAGGATACACATAATGTAAAATTTCATAATAGTGCTTGCAATATTAATTTCTACTAGGGACAGGATTATTCAAATGAAGGAATTTCATAGCAGTAAAGTAGATTCATAAGCATATGTGAAGAAACTACACCTTTACCAAGCTACCCATAAGGTACCTCAAGAGCCTCATTATCCTCACACAATATTTGCAAGCAAAATCTTAATTTTCTCTTTCCTCAAAGGGAAAACTTTCCACAGAGCCCTGTGAGATAATGGTTTCTATGCCCATGGAAAGGTTGCTATTTCCTTTCCATTTTGGAATTAATGCACACTGTACTCTATGGGCAACCAGATAATCAATCAAATGGGAAATGAGAATAAAGACATTTTCTAACATAAAGAATTCAGAAAATCTACCTTTAATGCAGCCATTCCTAGAAAGTAATTAGATAATGCTTTCTACCAAAATAAAGGAGTATATTAAAAAATAGGACGACATGGGAGCCAGGAGCCAGGTACCTATCCTGAAGGAGGGTGAAGAAAAGTCCCAAGTTGATAACTGGGCCTCAGGCCTAGAAAGAACCAGCCCAGACTGGAATAGGAGGAAACATGGGTCCAGGAAGTTGGTCTCTAAGCAGAAAAGAATATGTTTTATGATGGAAAAAGAGAGGATAACTAAAGGGAAAACATTACAAGAAGAATACGAAAACAATTAGAAGGTCCAGTTAAACAATTTATAAAAATAAGAACTGTAATCCTATTTGGTTGCACAGTGAACATTATATAGTCCTAATAATGTGATTTCACTACAAATAGGGACATGGCTATATCATAAATTTGGGGATTGGGAGCTCAATTACACAGGGGTTGGGAAAAACCTGAAACTTAGTATTTGCAGACAATTTGCATGCATAGAAAATCTTATGGGAATGTATAAAATAACTGTCAAATCTTATAAGTGAATTTAGCAAGATTGCAAGATACAAGGTCAATATACAAAAATTAATCGTATTCTTTTGTGTCTGTTCAAATAAAATTTATTTACAAAAAAAGGGTGACCTGCTGACTACAGTTTCTTTTCCTTAATTGTGATATGATTGATAGATATCATTTTCTAGCTTTAAATGTACAATGTGTTGGCTTAATATATTTATATATTGCAGTATGAGTACCACCATAGTGTTTTCTTTTGTGGTGGTATGTGGCTAAAGCAGAGTATAAAGTGAACTGTATAGTCTAAAAAGAATCGTGTACTGACACATGCTACAACAAATTTCAATGGATGAGCCTTGAAAGCATGCCAGACACAGAAGGGCAAATGTTGTTCTATTTATATGAAATAGCCCACAGATGCAAATCCATAGTGTTTGCCAGGGGCTGGGGGAGTGGGGAATAGGGAGTGACTTCTTAATGGTAAAGGGTTTCTTTTTGGGTTGATGAAAATATTCAGGAATTAGATAGTAGTGATGGTTGCCACTGAACTGTATACTTTAAATGGTCAAAATGGTAAATTTTATGTTATGTGAATTTTACCTCAATAAAATGAACAAGTAAAAGGGATCATTTTATCACAGTAAACTCAGGAAATCTCTAAGGGCTTTATTTAGCTTAAGCTTTGTAATAAATGATATTACATTAAAATTTTTTCCCTCAAAACACAAAAAGCAGAGTTTTAATTTGTTTTTAGAATTTAAGTGATCACCAAAGTCATTTAAAAGCTTCTCAAAATATTTGTATTTAAAATTTTTTTTTTCTGTGCACATACACACACACACAATTTTCTCTCTTTGGCTTAGGCAATTACAACCATATTATATATATTATTTTATAATCATTTTTGCACATATTTACATCATTCATTTGTTGAAAAAATATTTATGAAGCACCATTTATAAGCCAGGCACTGTAAACATTGGGGATACAGTGACAAACAAGATAAACAAGGTCTCTGTCCTCAGAGAGCTTGCAACTTAGTTGGAAAACAGAAAACAAAGATATAAACATAAATAAATAAGATACTTTCAGAGGTGCTACTGGAGTTCTGTGAAGTTCTTTTTCACTCCCCACAAAAACACATCCCTTGACCTAAGATAAGTTCCTGGGTATGAAGGTGAATATATGTTCATATGTGATGAGATTGATTTTTATTCCCCAGAAATTTCCCAGTGGGTATTTTTCTCCAGAAAACCCATAAATGTAAGATGAGAACTGTAATCTGTGGGTAGTTTTATATGCTTCTCTCTGCAGCTGATGGGAGTGGCCTGGACCAGGAGCTGTTACTAAGCTGTACGAATGGAGCAACAACCTGCATTGGATTTAGGCCAGGTCAGTGTTCCTCCTCATCACAGGGCTGGTACTTCCAAAAGCCTTGCAGTGCTTATCAAGGGAACGGGAGGAGGAGAAGCTGGCACTCATCACATTCAGCCTGAAGGTTTCACAGTGGTCTGAGGGTATGTGTGCAGAGGGACATGACTACATGTGACCCATAGCAAATGAAGGCACTTTTTAAAGCAAAGACTTTTAAGTTAAATATATGATGTGGTACTGCCATTAAAATACTTTGCAATTACCAAAATCACTTGAACAATTTAGTATCTGCCCAATTGTGAGCTAGTGGGGAAAAGAGCATACGAATGGCTACTGAAATAATAACAGTTGTTAGTAAAAGAATAATATAAATAACTAACCTGGGTTTTCCATTGACATGAAGACAGTTTCTCCTGAGAAAGGGAATAGGGTAAGGGTGTCTTCATAGACCATTTTGTGTTTGAAGGTATATCCAGAGAAGAAGACAGAGAGGAAGTCCGTTTGTGCCCCAACACTTAGAATGTACCAGTATGCCACCTCATGCAAACAAACTGACAGCTGCAAGCTATCAAAAACATAGCCATTAATGCCTGCAAAACAAATGGGGAACAAGAGATTTTAGTAGCACTCAGATTTATTATTTTGGATCATCATAATATGATTAGAAATGATTATATGTTACATACATTACATTATTCCTGAGAAAAGATAGCATTATACCTTCCAAAAAACTAGATTGTTAATACTTGATCAGTTAGGTTCCAATCCCAAAGCAAGGAGAGTCATGGAATATCATGGTAAAGAATGGATGTGGGTGCTATACCGTGGGGGGGAGGGCAGTTTAATGATGAGCAGGGCATTTGCATGGTCTTAAAATATCACCCTATAAATGCTTATTAGTTGCAAGAGGAAAAATAGTAACTACACAGAGGAGAAGCTGGAAGAAAAAGGCCCTTAACCAACAGCTACTAATGTTCCACATTCAAGGAAACAGATTATAAAGAAGCAGGACAACTAGACCCAGTGCAGGATCTCGGACTGGACCCTCAATTGCAGGGATAAAATGCTACAAAAGACAGCACCGATTGATATAATTGGAATATTGGCTGTCAATTAGATAAATGTACTGTAGCAATGTTAATTCTTTGATTTCATAATTCCACTTTGGTTATTTAAGATTATTTTTATTCATAGGAAATACACAATGAAGTATTAAGAGATAAAGGGGCATGATGTCTGCAAACTATTCTTAAATGGAGAAAAGTAATAAAAGTATGTAAGAGAAGAGAAGATGATAAAGCAAATGTAGCAAAATGTTAAAAATTAGTGAATCTAGGTGAAGGGCATATGGGAGTCCTTGGTACTATTCTTGTGGCATTTCTGTAAGTTTGAAATTATTTCTAAATAAAAAGCTAAATAAAAGTAACATTGAGGAAGAATAAAGCAGGGGGGATCTCGATTCCCAACTTCAAGCTCTACTACAAAGTCACAGTAATCAAGACAATTTGGTACTGGCACAAGAACAGACCCATAGACCAATGGAACAGACTACAGAGCCCACATATTAACCCAAACATATACAGTCAATTAATATACGATAAAGGAGCCATGGATATACAATGGGGAAATGACAGCCTCTTCAAAAGCTAGTGTTGGAAAAACTGGACAGCTACATGTAAGAGAATGAAACTGGATTACTGTCTAACCCCATACACAAAAGTGAATTCAGAATGTATCAAAGACCTGAATGTAAGTCATGAAACCATAAAACTCTTAGAAAAAAACATAGGCAAAAATCTCTTGGACATAAACATGAGCAACTTCTTCATGAACATATCTCCCTGGTCAAGGGAACAAAAGCAAAAATGAACAACTGGGACTATATCAGGCTGAAAAGCTTCTGTATGGCAAAGGACACCATCAGTAGAACAAAAAGACATCCTACAGTATGGGAGAATATATTCATAAATGACATATCTGATAAGGGGTTGACATCCAAGTTATATAAAGAGGTCACACACCTCAACAAACAAAAAGCAAATAAGTCAATTAAAAAATGGGCAGAGGAGCTGAACAGACACTTCTCCAAAGAAGAAATTCAGATGGCCAACAGGCACATGAAAAGATGCTCCACATCACTAATCATCAAAGAAATGCAGATTAAAACCACAATGAGATATCACCTCACACCAGTGAGGATGGCCAACATCCAAAACACAAACAACAACAAATGTTGGCGAGGATGTGGAGAAAAGGGAACCCTCCTACACTGCTGGTGGGACTGCAAATTAGTTCAACCATTGTGGAAAGCAGTATGGAGGTTCCTCAAAAAACTCAAATAGAAATACCATTTGACCCAGGAATTCCACTCCTAGGAATTTACCCTAAGAATGCAGCAGCCCAGTTTGAAAAGACATATGCACCCCTATGTTTATTGCAGCACTATTTACAATAGCCAAGAAATGGAAGCAACCTAAGTGTCCATCAGTAGATGAATGGATAAAGAAGAAGTAGTACATATACACAATGGAATATTATTCAGCCATAAGAAGAAAACAAATCCTACCATTTGCAACAACATGGATGGAGCTAGAGGGTATTATGCTCAGTGAAATAAACCAGTATGAGAAAGACAAGTATCAAACGATTTCACTCATCTGTGGAGTATAAGAACAAAGCAAAAACTGAAGGAACAAAACAGCAGCAGACTCACAGAACCCAAGAATGGACTAACAGTTACCAAAGGGAAAGGAACTGGGGAGGATGGGTGGGAAGGGAGGGACAAGGGGGAAAAAAAGGGCATTATGATTAGCACACATAATGTAGGGGGGGACATGGGGAAGGCTGTACAACTCAGAGAAGACAGATAGTGACTCTATAGCATCTTACTATGCTGATGGACAGTGGCTGTAATGGAGTATGTGGTGGGGACTTGATAATAGGGGGAGTCTAGTAACCATAATATTGCTCATGTAATTGTAAATTAATGATAGCAAAATAAAAAAAATCTTACTTGACAAGAACAAAAAAGTAACATTGACTTCAGTCTACTAAGGGAATGGTTTCTGAAAGCCTCTCCCATACATCTACCCATCCATCCACTCAATAAACATTTGCCTGCTCTGCAAGATGGTGGTTCACAAATCCACTAGGCAATGTTCAGACACTAGCTTAGTGCAAGTAATCGAGAATCAAAGTATCTTGTTCTACAAAGTATTAAAAGATATTATAAATCTATTGTAATTACAAGTGTGATCTTAATGCAGGTATAGATGAGTATGTCAAGTGGGATATAGAGTCCAGAAACAGACACAGGTATAAATGGAAATTTAATATATGATAAACGCAGAATTTCATACTAGTAGCAGGAAGAATTAACTGTTTGGTAAATGCTGATGGAAAACGTGACTATTCATATGGAACCACAAAATATAAAAAACTCATGCAAGTCAATAACAAAAAAAAAACACCTTATTTATTAAAAAATAGGCAGAGGAAGTGATAGACATTTTTCCAAAGAAGACATACAAAAGGTCAACAGTTACATGAAAATTGGCTTGACATCACTAATCATTAGGGAAATGTGATCATCGGTAAAAGAAGTCAGAGAAAATACTATATGATTCCACTTATATGTAATCTAAAAAATGTGAACTCATAGAAACCATCAGAATAGAATGATGGTTACCAGGGACTGGGGGAGTGGGGGAAATGGCAACATGTTGATCAAAGTGTATATACAAACTTCCAATTATAAGATGAAAAAGTTCTGGGGATCTAATGTATAGCATGGTGACTATAGTTGATACTACTGTATAATATACTTGAAAGTTGATAAGAGAATAGATCTGAAATGTCCTCATCATGGACTAGGTGGCTTACAAACAACAGGCATTTATTTCTCATGGTTCTAGAGGCTAGGAAAGCCAAGGTGATCATTTTGCAATATACAAGTATACCTACTTAAACTCACACAATGCTATATGTCAATTAAATCTTAATGCTGGAAAAAAACCAAAATAAAACAACAACAGACTATGAATGGTAAAACTTCAAGGGTAATCCCCCCCAAATGGAAAAACAAGTGTGCATAACTTCCAAATACTAAGGAAAAAAGATGTAATTTAAAAAAAAACAGCAAGGGAGAAAAAAATGAAAAATTGACAAAAAAATAGGAAACACAAGATAGTACAAATAAATCCCATGCAGGTGGGCTAAACTCTCTATTCATGAGAGATGATTTAATTGGATTTGAAAAAGATAGAACATTTAATGCTTCTTCTCTAGACTCATTGCCACGTTCTTTTGTGATACAACTTACATTCTTTTGTTTTGAAACAAAGTGAGAATAAAGTGATAGAAACACTGAGGAAGTACCCCTAAACCAGAATGATTACAACGTATTATACTGTCTTGAAAAACATTATCACTCTCTACATACACCTGTATTTATGTCCAGGACCGGGACTGCTGGGTCATATGGTAAGTATATGTTTAACTTTGTAAGAAACTGCCAAACTGCCTACCAGACTGTTGCTCTGCACTCTTACCAGCAACTTTGATATTGTCCATTTTGTTTCATTTTGGCTATTAAAATACGCATTAGAGATATCTCAGTGTGGTTTTTTAAAGATTTTTTTATTAAGGTATTATTGATATACACTCTTACGAAGGTTTCACATGAAAAAACAATGTGGTTACTACATTTACTCATATTATCAAGTCCCCACCCACCCATACACCAATGCAGTCACTGTCCATCAGTGTAGTAAGATGCCACAGAGGCACTGTTTGCCTTCTCTGTGCTACACTGTTTTCCCTGTGATCCCCCACACCATGTGTACTAAACATAATACCCCACAATCCCCTTCTCCCACCCTCCCCACCTGCCCTCCCACACCCCTCCCCTTTGCTAACCACTAATTCCTTCTTGGAGTCTCTGAGTCTGCTGCTATTTTGTTCCTCCAGTTTTGCTTCGTTGTTATACTCCGCAAATGAGGGATTTTATTTGGCACTTGTCTTTCTCTGCCTGGCTTATTTCACTGAGCATAATATCCTCCAGCTCCATCCATGTTGTTGCCAATGGCAGGATTTGTTTCCTTCTTATGGCTGAATAGTATTCCATTGTGTATATGTACCACCTCTTCTTTATCCATTCATCTACTGATGGACACTTAGGTTGCTTCCATATCT